>WNYG01000049.1:335-256749 GCA_021396235.1 Sporothrix pallida | reverse complement strand
AAAAGCGTCTTAACCTTTAAAGTATAACGAATTAACGTAATAATACGTCGAATTCGTTTAAATAAATTTAAAAAAATAAAAAATTTAATAAAATAATAAAATAATAATATAAAAAACAAAAAAAAAAAAAAAAAAAAAAACATACTAGAAGCTATAGATTCGTCTGTTTTTGTTGACGAATTTAATATAGCTTTAACAACAATATTAAATACGTGGGCAGCGCATTTAATATCATTATTAAAAATAATATTAAATTCATCTTTAAAAACAGACGAAAAAAGAGAAAGGACCGTATTATTATTCGAAGCATTATCTTTAATAATATTAAAAAGTTAATAAAATAATAATAAAAAATAAATAAAATAATAAATAAATAAATAAAAACTTACTTAAAAATATGTTCAGGCCTTAAACCATCGAAATTGGATAAAATCGATAAAATATGGTTATAAATATTTTCACCTGTATGAGAAATATCTAATACCTCGAAACCTATTAATTTATTAATTAATAAATAAATAAATAAAAATAATAATAAAAAAATAAAAATAAAAAATAAAAATAAAGTAAAAAATAAAAAAAACATACCAATAAGCTTATAAATAAGCTGAAAGTTAAGATTAATATACGAAATAATTAATCTTAAATACGAATTTTGTGAATTCGAGGTTTATAAATCGAATATTAAAGAAAAAACACTATTTTCTTTAACATTTCGGCGGATTTCGGCGTTGATTTCACCTATTTTAACCGTAAAAGTAAAAGATAATAAATCTTTTAACTTTTTTCGGTTAATCGTAGGTACGTCCCTTTAAAAAAATTAAAAAAGTTAATAAATAATAAAAAAATAAATAAAAATATTAAAAAATATTAAAAACTTACTTATTTAAATAAAAAATAAGGCTTTGAAACGATTTAGAATTAACGATATTAAAAGAGAGGTTATTTTTAATAATAAAACGTAAAATTTTATTATTAACCTTGTCTTTTAAGACCGTATTTTAAATCGTATTAATACAAAGCCTTTTTTTAATGGTAAGATTAAAAAAATTTACTGTTAAATTAAAAGTGGTTAAAAGAGGGGGTAAATTATCGATTAAAATAATAAATTAATATTTATTTAATAATAAAATAAATAAAAAATAATAAAAAATAAAAAAATAAATAAAAAATAAATAAAAACTTACTTTTCGAAAAATTTAATTCCGAAGGCTTATTATAAGTTATTTCGAGGTAGTGTTTTTTATAATAAGCGACGTAATTTGAAGATTAAAATTTTAAATATTTTTCAACTTTATTAAACGTACACTTAAAAATTAATTAATAATTAATAAATAATAAATAATAAATAAAAATAATAAAAATAATGAAAAATAATAAAAAAATAATAAAAAAATAATAAAAAAATAATAAAAAAATAATAAATAAAAACTTACTTAATACAATTAATACGAATTAATCGTTTAACGCCTTTTATAGTTAAAAGGAAAGGGTTTCGAATAATTAATCCGTTTTAAAATATAAATAAACGAATTATTATCATCGAAGACTTAATCGGGGTAAAAAGGGGGTAATTTAACTCTTTTTTAAAAAGAAAACCGTTGAAGAGGTGAAGAGGGGACGAAAGGCTTTGTAAGATTAATAAATTCGTCCTCGGTTAATATAAAATTAACCTTTAAATCCAATTTTTTAATAATTTAAAACTTTCCCCGGCTTAAAAAAAAAAAAAAAAAAAAAAAAAAAAAAAAAGGTAAAAAAAAAGGTGAAAAACTAGGGGTTCAAGAAGAAAAGGGTGCCAAAGTCCCAACAATGGCAGTGCCCGCATACCCAAACTCAAAACTCGATACAAAAAAGGCTCGCGGAGCAAGTCTCGTCCCGTCGGGCAATTAACAAAACCACTCGGTCGGGCCTCTCTCGGGAAAACGTGCATGATTTTTTCTTCTTTCTCTGGCGAATGGGGGCAGATCCCATTGCGGCGTCCCGTACCGGGGGACTCGAATTGGTGGGTAGATGCCAGGTCCGTGGGAAAGGAGAGAAAAGTGCAGCTGTGAGGGGCCAAGATCTGTCTCCTTTTCTCTGGTCAGTCACACATAAGATGCAGGGAATCAAACATGGCGCACGATGTACAGAAGCACAGGGTGTACAAACCAGACAGGAAAGAGCACGGAAGCACATGCACAACCCATATTGAAGTGACGCAAGAAAACATATTGGATTGTCACCCACTCATATCAGACAGATCCAAGTTGAATAATGAATAGCCACTGGATATGGCCACGCTGAAAACAGGGATGTTTTTCATATATTGAAAATTGGAAGCGTGATTTCGACGTTAATGTGTAAGTATCGGGTATCTGTATACCTTTAAAAGGCCAAACCGACAAGGGCCAGTCCTGTATTCGGAATTCCGTACCTGCATGGCAGTGCGCCGCCTCGTCTTTCTATTCTCTCTTTCTCCTTCCTATATGTATATATTGCAATATATCCGTGCACCATAGAGAAGTGCCGTTGGATGGCGACACTGTAGAGACAGAAGACCATGCCATGCGTTCGGATGCTCTTCTTTCCAGAATAGTGATCCCAGAGGTATCCCAGGATTATCTCAGATGCACGATAAATACAAAATACCGCTGCTTGTCAAGTCCCCCCACAGACACCCATGCTCAGTCATGATGCATAAGCGATGTAGCCAAGTCCCTGAAGCCCAGGGTGGGAAACACCGTCTCCCGGCATGTCAGAAGGGTAGAAGGAGCAGACTTGCACGATCTGTCCGATGCAGACTGGCTTCTGGCACCGGATCGAGTGTTTCGCATCCAAGCTGCTGGATCGTGATAGATTGCACATCCTTGCACTTGGTCCCAGTATCCAGGTCGCCTCACTTCTGTCTTCTCGTTTTCTCTATTTGATAGCTCGGCATACCGAAAATACGAATAAAGCCAAGCGAGACCCCGGCCCTGATTCCCAGGAAATCGAAACTGATGGGGCAGAAATCGTCCCAAGGATCTTTGCTTCGGCGGTGAGTATCCGTTGGGGAGATATGCATGCAAATGCCGCGGCATTGAGAACAATAGCGGGAACCAATAGACGCAGTTATTCATTCTTCTGAACCTTTGCAGCATGGCAGAAGGGGGGTGATATTTCCGTCACTTCGAAAATACACACTCACATGCAAACTGGATTGTACACTTGTCGTGGGACAAATATAAATTGTGGCAATATCAACAAATAGAAGAATCTATGTACAATTGCAAATCTCAATGTGTGCGCATGGCCTATTGTCTATTGTGGCTGGCGATGTCGGAGGAAGACCAAAAAAATAGGGGTGATGTAAACAAATAACCGCCTCCACTACCACCACTAACACCAAAAACCAACAAATGGGAGGCCGCGCCACTAAAACCCCCTAAAACCCTAGGCTTGGGCAGCCCACCTCCGACGCTCTTGGACTCTGTGCGACGCACACAGCGCACGCGACTGGCGCATTCTGTTAATTGACCCTGTCTTGGGTCCTTGGGGGGGCTTTTCAAACTCGGCTCTATTATTCTCTCTTTCTATTTTTATTACCCCTTTTATGGGCTATTATGGTTCCTGTCAAAATTCAGAAACACGTAATCGAATTTTCCAATGACATATGCAGACTTGTCATTTGTAGTTTGCTCCCCTTTTTGGTAGTATTTTTGTGTGGTAACCATCTGCCAGTCCATACCACCATTACAGCACGGCACTTTTACTAAAAGTTGCAAAGCTCTGCAGACAGCACCGTTGTGCAGCCCCTTTTTATCTTATGATATGCAGTGTATCGATTTTTTGGCTTTCTAGGTCGTGTAGCAGAAGGCATTCAAAGAACAGATTTATCATGATAGCATAACTGAAAAATCAGAAACATTATTAATATGGGGGCGAAAAGTGATCAGAATCAATCAAAATCTCTGTAACATACATCAAAGTTCATACTTTTGTACAAACTACCACCAAAGGACACGTAGGGCAAAGTGAGAAGCTCGAAACAATTTTAATATATAACTTTAACTAATCAAGCAATAAAGAAGCCAAGGGGAATCAAAAGTAAAGTTTTCGTCATAAATTCGTTGTCTCTCACTCTCTTTCTCTCTCGCATGCCACACTCCCAGTCATTCATGCTGCCAACTTGTTGCGCAGACCCGCCAACTCCTGTCTTAGATCGTGTTCTCGAAGCACAATGTCGTCCATGGACGAGGGAGGCCTGTGCATGCCCAGACCATATTGCAGAGAGAACAAACTGTTGCTTCCCGAGGACGAGGACACAGAAGTCGCAGTCGACGCGTCCCAGTCCATGGGTGCCCCAAGGCCGTCGTTTGAAAAGAGATCCTCGGATATGACCAGCGGCGGGTGTGGCAAGAAACTTCTGCTCACCGTTGGCAAAAGCTGTTGCTTTTGGTGGTTTAGCGCCGCACTGGCTGTGACAGTGTTGTTTCCACGAGTTGTGGATGGGAAACAGCTGTGCATTGCGGCGACCACGTTGGAAAAATGGGCCAGAAAGTCGTCGGCGAGGCGCAAGCCCAGGCCCAGTTGCAATGCTGGCGTTGAGACAATGGGAAACCCACCGACCGATACGTCTGGGAAACGGCATACCTTGAGGCACGATAACGCCGCCGAATCTTTCCACGAGGAGGAGGCCATGACTGAGTGTAGAGACTGTTTCAGATTACTCTCGGTGGTGGCCACAAAGTGTGCGTTTCTGCTGCCGTTGCCATCGCCATTGCCGTTGTGAGGGGGTGATGGCGGACGCTCGTTGCTTGCAGTCACGTCCACCAAGTGGAATACGCGCTGATACACGTCCAACAAGGCCGCATATGTCGAGTCGGCGAGAACGACAAAGTTCTCGGCATCCACTCTGTCGTTACTCATGTCTGGAGCAGTGTTGGACTTGGAGCTGTTTGTCCTTGCAAAAGGGCTAGCACCAAGGGCCGGCTTGCTACCCATAGTGCTCGTGTCAAACACGGTAGAAGAAGAAGGCCCAGACTCGTCATCCTGATCATGACAGGCAATTTGTACAGTCTGGATGAAATTGCGTGAAACGGCAAAGAGGCTATCCATTGGGAAATACCGATCATGTGTAGATCCTACCGGCGACTTATTACCGCCGTGTGCATCACCTTGGTTGTTGTCGTGACTGTTGAATACGGTGGTGGATGACGCCATGGTCTGTGGATTGTTCTGAGAGACGCTCACCCCACTAGATATGCCGTTGTAACCGCTTCCAGTGACAGAAATTGCGTTGCTCATATCCCACAACTGTGAGCTCATATCACAGAGCTCGGATATTAACGACTTGGGGACAGTTTTGACAGACGCATGTTCAACGGTATGCTGTTTTGGTGGGCTGTTGTCCAAGGAAGAGTGTGCAGAGCTGCTGCGACATACTCCTACAGACAAGTTGTTGCCAGTACGGTCATCATTATGAGAGATCTGGGGCAGATAAGATGTCTCGTGGGCAGTCTGTGCTGCCATCCCCGACTCCATACCACCCTTCCAGATGTTGCCGTTTGATGCGATAAGTCCAGTGGCACATGGATCATGAGAGACACCTGGGGCAGACCATGATTGGGAGTAATCAGCCATCAATGGCAAGGCCGGGCCCGTAGATGTGGCATTGAAAAGCTGCGATGAATCAACGGCTTCCTCCATTGGGTTCATGACAAGGCCCTGGCGGAAGAACTTGGTCGAGTCCATCTGGAAACCGATTTGTTGAGGTGGAAGCGCTTGATAAATCTGGTTGCCGTCGGAGTGATAGATGAGGAGTCCGGCATCGACATTGTGTCCCGGCCACAATTGTTCGGCCATCCCATTGAAGCTATATGGCCCAGGGTAGGGAATTCCTGCTTCCGTGTAGGCTGGCAAATTTCCCATGCCACCCATAGACCGTTTCTGGGACCGTGGTTCTTGTTGTGATGTGCTGCTTTGCCGAAGGCTACTGGACTTGTTGCCGTTGCTCGTGCTATTGCTAGATTTTCTAAAACGTAGCGAAGGGCTTGACTTGCATTCAGCCTTGAGTCGCACGCAACGTTCACAGGGCTCGTTTCCGAGTCGCTTGCAGCTCAGCTTCTGTGTATGGCAGCGGTTGCACGCCCTGCGAATTGGTCCTTCTGCCATCGTGCTCGATAAAGTGGGAGGTGTGTTGATCAAATATTGGTACGCCGTTGACTCGAAGCATTGACAAGGTTGCAAATTTGGAGACCGGCAACGGTTGGGTGGATCAGGTTGTAAAGTATTGCAAAAAGGAAACAAAACGGTGTGCCAATTTGGAAGTTGATGCTGTAATGTATATTCTAGAGATCGAAGATTGCTGTTCTCAATGAAAATTTCCAGCTGGGCGGGCTGTTACATCCATATATACTGCTTTTCGATGCTCACACACTTTGTTGGCATATTCTCGCAAATGGCGGAGGTGTGTTTATGCGGTGTCCACGGTCCATGAAAGCTGACCCAATGCAGTGGGTGCAAACACGGAAATGTGCTTGAGACGGGGCTTACCCGAAGGAACCGCAGACACGCACTTGTTCATCCAGGTTGGAAATCGACGAATAGAGGAGCTACAGCAGCCAAGGTGAGAGGCGCCGTCACCTAGACACGACATTTCTCAGGGGTAAAAGAAGCGATGACACGCAGATACGAGCACAAAGAGCAAAAAGAGCAAAAAAGAACGAAAATGATACAAATGGCAGGACAAGAATAGTCACGTTTTGGCGCCATCAAGAGGCGAAACTGCAGTTTCGAGGAAGCTTTGAGTCCTGTCTTTTCCCTAAAGCGTCTCAAGCGTAGCTGCATGTACGCCTCAGTGTAGTCGCTCGAGACGCAGGACCTCGGCTGTTTTTCTCGATTTAGAAACCGTGCCGGGTAGAACGGTTGTTGAGACCTGAGGCGTCCATGTGTGCATATCTAGAGAACATGGTTCCCCTTTCACATCCTTCCATGCGACGGATGGTGCTAGTACCAGTAGCAGCACGACGGCCAGACAAGAGACCTCAGACTGGCAGTAAGCCCCAGGTTGTTTTCAAATAGCACTGTTTTGCCTTGTGTTTGGATGTGGATGTATATGTAGATGATCTCCATGTGGGGACTCATGCTGTGTTGGAGGACGGCATTTCTGCATCGCATATGTTTATCGTAATGGTATGGTAAGCCTGATCTTTGTGCAACGATGAGAGAGCAGATCCTGCACTAACATGTACTTGAACACAGAGGTGGACAAGAACAACAGGGGTCTCGATGCACACTCGGCTAGTTTGCAGTGGAAAAGAAGGTCAACCCTTGTCGAGAAGCTGTCTCTTAGCCACCCTGGAGCCGGATGCTGGTGAACCGTGGTGAGTGCCAATGTGGAGTGGCTTTTGAGGTGGCAAGACGAGCCGAGGGCTTGGGTCATGAACGTGTCGGAAAGTCCGTGCTGGCCAATATATCTCGACTGCATGGTGGATCTGGACGGGTTCTGGGTGGATGCCTGGATGCCTTTTCTACCTGAACTGGGGGCCATGAACATGGGATCATGATAGTGGACGGGGCAGCAATCGAACGTGGCGGCGAGGTGCAGCATCTGGTGTAACTCTAATCAGGGAGATGCAGATAAAACTCTATGAGACAAAAGCACGTTAGCTGCGAAGTCTTGAGGGCAGTCAAAGTGTCACAGCAGTGTTCTGAACGAAATACAAAACGAATTTTGAGATGTTCTGTGCCATGGACATTTTGCGGAGCGTTGAATAAGTCTTGCAGATTCCAAGACTGAGTCCTGTCGCAAACAACAAAACGGAACAACCAGCTTCCGCTGACTTATAAGCGGCTCACCGCCCTGCCCAGACAGTCCAAGTCTTGTTTTTGTCATCTTTGGATACGATTTGGCAGTAACTTTTGCGGTGAAACGGTGGACTCTGTCTCGGGGGATGGCGGTTGAAGCCGTGCTACCCATTCTCGAGGACCACGAGAACGCAACGAACCTATCGCGAGGCGGTAGAATGAGGTCGTGGCTTTTTTGTGGTATCGTCATCTGTGCTGCTTACAGGGGGTCAGAAACAAAAAGAGGTTCAATTGAGAACGTCGTAGAGGGACATAGGGACAGAACTCGCAAACAAAAGAAGCGATCACGAAGCATCACATACCTTGTCAGAAGCTAATAGATCCAACAAGCGCTTCTAATCAGATTAGCTGCGGTCTCGCACATTACCCGATCTTGCAGGTCGACGATGCAGAATGCACAAGTAGACGAGACGACAAGGGCCCAGAGGTCACAATGCAAAAGTGAAGGCGTCAATGGTCCTTGCGGACGCCAAAATTGGGGTATTCCGACAAAAGACTGCATGGAAAGTGAGACTTTGTCTTGGATTCGAAAGGACGAGACAGAGGGTGACGAACGAGACATTGTCCAAGAGCAACAAGAGTCGAGTGAAAAGGGGGAAGGCGTGATATTGTTGCAGTTGCTCCGCAAATCGTCGATAAACAGTTCCAGTCTAGCCAAGTGCATGCTAGATGTGGAATATGGGTGGTGCGAGAGAGGTCCAAAAGAGGAGATGCAAAATGGAGGGGAGGACAAGAAGAGGAGTTGAGCAACACAAAGCCAGACTTTGTTACCTTTCTACAGACAAATGAGGAAAAAAGGTGTGTCCGTTTCCTAGTGATAACTGTTGTCTAGATACGATGCTGGTCTAGGGAAGGTACGATGGACGTATTCGTCGTCTAAACAAAGTACCGGAAGGTGCAGAGGGTACTTTGGTACACTCGTCGAGAAGGTGCATCCAGCAAATTTGTGCAGCGAGGAAGGTGCCCTCAGTTTCTTAGTCAGTGGAGGTGGGAAGAGTAAAGTGAATGTGTGTAAGAAAGGCGGGCATGGGAGCGTGACGAGGCGTTCTTGTACAAGGAAACACCCGGCGCACCCTGCACATGCACGGTCTATTGTGTTGAAGGGGTGTCGTACAGCATGCACAGTATGGCTTCTCTTCGTCTAAAGATATGCACCTCGCTACGAATTTCCTTCGACATGAAATAAACAGGAAAAAGAACATGCATATCGAAGCGAAGCTGGAAGGTGCTCGAGGGGTAAACGAAACGCTCGGGGAAGGATCAAATGGCTGAAATTGTTGGGATTTTTGGGGAGCTGAACGGCCCAGGATATGGAAAGAACAAAAGTAGGAAGGTCAAAAGCAGGGCAAGGGAACAGCGGAGAAGGAGCGACCCAGAGGATCGGACGATATACGGAAGGACCGACCGGTACCTGCTTTGCCTGCTTCCGCAAACAAGCATGCTCCCATCGCGCCTTCCTTTTCTATTTTGCCTGTCTGCAACAAGACTGCCATTGGCCACGATGTGTCTCATTCAGTACTCTGCGTTACGGTACACTAGAAGAAGCAGAGCAAATAGGAAAAGAGCGGGCGGTCATAATGGTGGATGGGAAAAGAGCAAAAGGGGGTTGTGAAGAATAATTGTTGCTGTCGTTGAAGAATGGACCACCCATCTCACCACATCTGATTGTGAGGAAAGAACGAAGGAGGAAGTGGGCACATGATCCCAGTTCCTTCCCATTGGCCTCCTTTACCTCGTTGTTGGACGAGTGTGGGCACGGCGTTGCAAGAAACAGGAAGGTGCAACCCACGGTTTAAGAACAAGCCCAGAAACAACAAAACGCGTACAAAACCACCCAAAGATACATGATAATGCGCCAACAGCCGAGGCCTTGCAATAAACCGCGCACCTTCCTGTATGGTATGGTTGCACGACATGCAGTGGATGCTGTTTGTGTCTAGGAATAAGCCAAGAAAGTGCGAGTCACAGAGTCTCTTTCCTGTCTTCAGTGTTTGTCCCAAAAAATATTCTTATTCTATTTTATTTGCAGAGAGAAGATCAATCTTTTTTAGCTAAACGAAACGATGCAATGCATATCGGCTCGCTGGGTCTTTCAAGTATGTACAAGTTTCATAATAACGCGATGCAGGGGAAATCGGCAAAAGAACGAGAAGAACAAAAAGAAGCAAAAGGAAGAAGAAAAATACACGGTAAGTACTCAGAGTCCGCTTTTGTCCGCCACTGAATATGTCTCACCCACCAGTCGTATCCAATCGTCTCATTTACATGTCACCCGTGGCAAAGAGCTCGAGGTGGATGCGCTCAGGGGCGACGCCCAGGGCCTGCAGGGAGTCGCGCGACTCGGCCATGAAGCTGCTGGGGCCGCAAATGTAGTAGCCCGTGCGCTTGTCGTCGAGGAACAGCAGACGCTTGCGGTCGGCCTCGGCCATGTCGGCGATCTTGAGGTGGGAGCCGGTCACGATCATGTCGTCGGGGGTCGTGCCGGCAGCACCGGCGGCATCGGCCTCGGCCTGGGTCAGGACGGTGTGGGTCTGGATGCGGTTGGGGTGGGCAGCGCGGATGGCCTGGACTTCCTTGCTAAAGGGCAGGACGGCGCGCGAGTGCGAGCCGTGCAGCCACGAGATGGTGCGGCCTTGCGGGGCGGCGGTCTCGAGGATGGCCATATTGGGCGTGGCGCCGACGCCGGCCGACAGCAGCACCAGGGGGGCAAGGTCGACGGGCGAGTCAGCACTGGGCTTCTCGGCGTTCTCGGCCGTGGGCACGGGGTTCTCTTCGACGACAAACTCGCCCTGGGGCTGCGACAGCTCGATCTCGTCGCCCTCCTTGATCTCATCGTGCAGCAGGTTCGAAATGCGGCCGGGCTCGGTCAGGCCGTTGTTGCCATTGTCGCGCTTGACGCTGATGCGGTAGACATCGCCCTCGGCACGGGGCGCCTGGCTCAGACTGTACTGGCGGCTCTGGTAGACACCAAACTCGGGGATAAACACCTGCAGACTGACGTACTGGCCGGGCTCGAACGTGGGCAGGGCCTTGCCGTCGCTCGGGGCCAGGTACAGGCTCAGGATGCCCTCCTTGTGGTCCTTGTCGCCCGGGGCGGCAGCGTACTCGCGGCGCTGCACGCGGAACTTGCGCCAGCCGGCCCAGCCCTTGTTGTTGTCGCGGGTGCGGGACTCGTCGTACAGAGTGTGCTCGCGGCCGATGAAGACGCTGGCCAGGACGCCGTAGGCGGCAGTCCAGGCATCGACAATGGGCGGGGTGGCGACCTCGCCGAGGACAAGGCCAATGGCCTCGATCAGGTACTTGCCGACAATGTCGTACTGGGCGGGCTGGATCTGGAGAGAGGCGTGCTTGTGGGCAATGCGCTCGACGGCGTGCTGCAGGCGGGGCAGGTCGTCGATGAAAGTGGCATAGCTCAGGACAGCCGCGGCCAGAGCACGAGGCTGGGCACCCGTGGCCTGTGACGACAGCGAGAAAACGTTCTTGAGCTCGGGGTTCTCGTCAATCATGTTCTTATAGAAGACCGTGGTGATCTCCACACCCTGTTCGCGCAGGACAGGCGCAGTAGCCTTGACAATGGCCATTTGCTCGGGGGTCACGGACGGGGCAGCCTTGGGCGCCGGCGGTGAGGCCGGGGCAACCGGCTGGGCGACGACCTGGGGCGAGAGGGTCTTGGCAGTGGCCATGATCGTTTTGTTTTCTTTCTTTGGTTGAGGTACGTAAGTTTTGCGGGGGACGCGGGATATGATGAGGGTCAGGTGGAGGAGATGCTGGGCTTCTCGGTGTGCCACGTGGTGATGATGCGGGAGATGCTGATGCTTTTATGGTAATTTGTTTGTTTTGTTGGTGATATGATGGTGATGGTGATGGTGATGATGTTGGTGATGATGTTGATGTTGCAGTCTTGGAAAGATGAGGGACCTCTTATCTCCTTCATCCAACGTCAGGGCCGTCGTGGCAAGTTCTATTTATCTTTACAAACACTTGCCGATGCTCGAGTGCAGGCCGCGACCAAAGTTTGAAGCTTGGCAGGGCTTCTAGCCCCGGAGAAAGAAGAATTTGCATCGGATCTGACGATGCGCCGTGGCATGATGACGCTTGGAGGGAAGGGAATCCAGGCACAAAAACATACGAAATGTGCATCTCCGGCGTTTTCGTGCACTCGCCTAGTTTTTTTTCTCTCTCTTTCGTGCTTATGGAACGTTCGAAGCGCGGGAGCGGCAACGGGGAATACAAGGGGGGGCAAGTAATAAAGAAAAATTTAATATGGAGTCTCCATACGCCGGCCGGAGTATTGGGGCATCCTGTTATTGAGCCATTGCGTGTGCTATTATTGGCCTCGCTCTGAACATATGCCGTATCGCAGTGGGGAACAGAAAAAAGACAGGCGAAAAAAGAGTACAAAAGACTGTTTAGAAATCTAGAAACAAGGCCAAGGCCCAATACACGAGAATCGTAAGACCCAGCAATTTGGTTGTCTGGCGTTGTTAGTAATTTGGCAGGATGGTCGTAAATTGCAAGGCTTCTGTTTGGTTGAAAAGGCGGCAAAGACCAATGCAAACAATGAAAAGAAAACAATGCAATATGGAGTCAAATGGCGGTATCGTGGCTGAACGACGTCCGAACCGGGAGAAAAGCAGTGCGGCCTGAGCCTTGCAGGAGTATCTCCGCGGCGAAAGGGCCCGAAGAAAGGTGAAAAGCGAGAGGAAAGCGTGTGAAAAAAGAGGGGCCGTCCGGGATTTGTCTGGCGGTATGACGAAACAAGACAATGCGACGGAATCCTGTCTGGAGTCCTCGTTTGTATCTTACCTGTCAGGCTTGGGAAAAGGCCAATTGGCAAAGGGTGATTTACAACGTTCGTTTTCCTTTTGAAAAAAAAGACAGAAAACAAAAGGGAGTCAGGGAGTCAAAAGAACAACTCCCGATGTTGTGTGCTGACCATCGCACGAAAACAAAAGTGGCACGATGGCAAACAATAAAGACAAAAAAATCGAGTCAAAAGCGTCAAAGTGGGCAGACGTTGCACTATTTCGTGATTTAGTTTCTTTTTTTTTCGAGATTTTTGCACATTCTTCGCAATGCGGCCATTGGATTGGACGGGTTCCTGGTGGCGGAAGGCAACGTCAAACCACGCCGGAGGGTCGTCCCGCGCCCAGCAGCCAATGGCGTGCATGAATCTGTGAAAGGGGAAAGAACGGATAGATGTGAAAGATGTGCACTAGGGAAAAAGGGAAAAGATGAGAGTGAGGATGAGATCGGAATGTGTGGCAACCACTACAACGACCGAGATGTCCGCTGTAAGGCCGGTCTGGGCCGGTCAGGTCACTGTTTGTCATAGATTTTTAGGTCCCTTTTTAGCGCTGGACTGGTGAGCCACAGTGGGCTGGAGTGGTCGGCAGTGGGTGGTAGTAGCTGACCACAGGGGCAGGAAACGGCACTTGACGGCACCCAGGGCTCATATTGTGACTCTCACAGGGGCATTTTACTCAATTTGCTGTGACTCTTACAGTCACTCTCAGCGACTCTCAGCGATTCTCAAGCCTTACAGACCCTGTAACCCAAAAGAATAGTGCATCTCCGCGCACCGCCCTTCCTAGGGGAGGTTGCGGCATCGCACAATACGAGAAAATCTGGCCTTGATACGATCCACATTTTGATACAAACAAGGAAAAGGGAAACCCGTCCAGACCACGGCCAAACGACGACAAGGCTGCCAAAATGTAACGCAAAACACAGTGAAAAATACACGAATGGCACAAAATACAAATAAACATTTCAAGGTGGCAGACTGACAAATGATACGACGTCCATGACAAACGTCGCTAGACAGAACAGCAATTCTCCTGGCAATCACCTGCAGCCCTATGATTCAAGCCACACACAATCTTGATGTACATCACTAAGGCAGCCTTGTCTGCCACTGTTACCCATAGTCGTTCTCGTTTGCTGTCTGCCGTTTTGTCTGGTCTGAAAGAATCGTTATTTGTCATTGGACAATTTGTCATGCAAGTGCCGTCGTCGTGAGCTTCAGGCCGTGGTGTTCATGCAGCCCTGTCAACATCATCACGGGATAGTATTACACGAGCGTTGTGAACCGTGTTTTCGATTTGTATTTTTTATATTGTCTTATTATAATTTCTTGTTGTAAAGTATATCAATTTTTATTGGATTTACTGCATGATTTTGTTTTTCTACTTTTTTTATTCTTTTTTTTTTAGGGAAAAATACGAGTACATTGTAACAAAAAGTCAACAATCAACTTCCGAGGCAGAGAATAGGTCTAATTTAACAAACTCTCAAAGATATGTATTCTGTGCTCAGAAAATGACAATAGAAATAAACATAAAAATCAAATAAACTGATGTGTTTCGATACATTTGAGATCTTGTTATCAAGGCATTTCAACTCACGGATGGATGCCGAAATCATCTCCCTGCCAAGAGGATTTGAACGTATCGCATCTTTTCTTTCACAAGATGGACATCACTTAATTCTCACTGCGCATTTGACTTCTTGTTCAGGGCAAAAGAAGTGGTGATCCGCTGCTGGTAATGTTTACTCCATGTCTCAGTTCATATTCAGATGCCCTCCCCATCTCCCCATCCCCGTGTTCGAGATTTGAGATATTACGGAAGCCGCGTGCCGATGCGACAAAACGCGGCCAAAAGCGGGCACGTGAGAACTGTGGCACATGCATCTCGTGTGTTGTCTCTCGTTGGCGACATACGGAGGACACACAGTTGCACTCATCTTTCACGTGCAGTGCAGATCATTGTGAGCGACAGCCTCGCAAGCTCTCCCCTTGCATGGGGACCTACGACCCCTCACATAAATGTCCTTTGGAGTAAAAGATGCGAGTGTTGACTGACATCTTTTGTGAGTTGTTCTGACATTTTCCTCTTGTTTCTCCGCTCATTTCTCGTTTCTCCTTCCTATTTTTACTCCATGTCTCATTTCCATTTCCATCTTTTACTCGTCGGCCCAGACTTTCTTTTTCTCATTCCTTTTTCAGACGCGCCGTTGACATTTTATTCTCCGATCGAATACGACAGAAACGCTGCTTGCTGGCTCAACACAACGTAGCATCTTTCGAATTTTGAGTTTTCACGGGGCCAAAAAGACGTGAAAAAGCTTGACCAACTCCTCATTGCAGTGGTCCTCCTCGGGTTTACACAATTCAATTTTGAAGGTCCACAGACTGTGGCTGGTAAAGGCTGAAATTTTGCAAATTTTCGAGATGCCCACACCCTCTGACCCTCTTCTTGACTCCAAAAAGTATGACACATTAGCCGTTTGCACAACTCGGCCCCCGTCGGGCCAGGGTGGAGATGTGGTGGAAAGGCTCCGTTTCCGCCCTGCCCTCTGCCCTCGGCAGTCTTTTGGTCGTCGTCGAGAAGCAACAAGAAGACGACGAAAAGGACAGGGGCCTCTGCTTGGCATCGAGAGCTGAAGTCCAGAGGCCCATCATCAGCCCAAAACGGCCAAAAAGACGATGTAAAGATTTGCAAAGATGAAAGATATTGCGGTCGAGATGCAAAGCACAGACTTCCGTGATACGTCTATGGCCGGAAAAGAGCGCTTCTTTCCGCATCAAAGGATAGAAGACGGAAGACGGAATGGACGGCGATGTCTTGCTGTTTGTCTGTTTCTCTGCTCTGTTTCTTTGCTTTTCTGTCCCTTTTCAACTCGCACGGGCTGTGATAATCTATTCGGCATTTCGTATTCGCCTCTTTGTGTCTCTTGTCCCTCACCAAAAGCGCTTCCAGAGACGCTTGGAGGCTTTTGCAGCCGTTTTCGAGATAGTTGAACGCGCGATATTGCTTTTGGCAGTGTTGTTTCCCTTTGATTCCCGTTGTTGCGATGCTGATCTCTGCCTCCCTTACCTCTGTGCTGGATCCTCCCTTACCTCTGTGCTGGATCCCAAGAAGCACCAAGAAGCCCCATGAAAGCGACCCTTTGCCTTTTATCGCCTGGTGGACGTTGGGCGGCGTTGGTTTGGTGGATGCGTTTGGTGCGCTTTTGCGCGCTGGGCTATGTCGATCTTTGCACTGCGCTTGCTTTGCGCCTGCCAAACCCTCAAAAAACACCATTCCCACGCCCATCACTCGACGGCAGTTGAGAGAGGAGCCCTCCGGTCTGCCTAGCGGAACCCGAGCTGTGGGCTCTGTCAAAGCACAGCAGACAAGAAAAGAAGTGATGGGCAGGAAGCGATTGACAAAACCGATGGACGAAGTACAGGTACATCGAGGCTGGCGATGTGCACACGACGCCAACAATAGCTTTGGCGAGGGCCCAGGAAAGTGGCAATTGATCAATCGATCAACCCATGATCCTTACGAGGACGCATTCGCTTTCTTCCTTGAAAGGCAACCGGTTCGCCCAGTCTCGTGGGATTTGGCAAGGCAGTCGATGACTCTCGCCTGCATCCTCGAATGCAAACTCACGGACTCTCATGTTGGTCCCAAATGGGATAGCTGCATGCCCACCTGCACGCTTTGCCATGAGGCGCATCGCGTCGTGAGCAAGGCGAGTAAGCACAAAGTCGCGAGGCAGGAAGAGGAGCGACAGAGAAGCTCTGTGCGCAGCGCTACGGCCCTACAGAGCTCCTCTGCTCCTCCTGTATGGCAGCTAAGAAGCATTTCGAAACGCAATGACACTCCTAGGGAAGACAAAGGAACAGGAGGAGCAGATGGTGAGAACATGAGGATGAGGATCAAAGGATCGTCTACGATAGAAAAAGCATGGCCGAGAGTCATTGGGGGCATTGCCGTGTCTTTGATCGAGCATCTTGCACCTGTCTCTCGTTGCACATGCTTTTCTGGTGTCGCGATGATCTTTCATGACAAGAATATCATTTGCCGGTTGGGAGATAAAAAGCTTCTCAAAGGATCACTCAAAGTCGAAGTATTATTATTTATTTCCTTTTCTTTTCTTTGTGCAGGACATCAATGGCCTCGAGGGCCTGTCCTGGTGATTTGAATATTTCCTTTCCATTTTTACTGTCATTTTGCCCGCATCGTTACGCCCTATCCCTGGCGATCTTCTTTTGGCATTTCGCAGACCGACCTGTTATCGCAGCTTTCATACTTTGTACAACTTTCAGCTACTCAGGCCGCTAGATCGATTCGTTGTTTCCTTTCTTCTTTTGGGCCATCACAATGACGGCCCTCCACATCCCGGCTGTTGGCTGCATCGGATACGTGCTTTTTGTGATTGTGGGGGAAGGCGGACATTAAGAGAAGAAGCAAGCAAAAAAGCAAGTCTACCGTAACAAAAGAAATGAAAAAGAAACGAAAAAGGGCCGTCTTTGCTACCCTTCCACGTCTTCATCTCAATGTCCGATACGCTACCCTTCGCGCGATGTTTCCCCTTTACGAGATTGACGCGACTTGCTGCCAACTTTTTTGGTTGCTTTTTGGGGTGTTTTCTGCCTTTTTTACTTTTTGCCCGCGCATCTCCATCTCGTTCCTGAATCCTTTCAACCCAATCGACTCTTTCTGCCAACGTCCAGCCCTCGAGTGCACATCATATGGAATCTTCCACGATGGTGGTCAGAACTACGAGCTTGCGCCGGCCTTTTTGCTATTGCGATTTGCATCCGTAGACGGGCGTAGACTGCAACGGCTGTCATTGCCGCTCTTTGTTGCCCATTGAGGCCATCTTTTTGCCCATTCTCCCGCATATCTCGGTGCACTTTTTGCCACAATTCATGTCCTGCACTCGTTTTCTGACATCCGCACTAAACTAACTGCCATTTCGTGCCTTTCAGTTCCTGCTAGTTCTCAATTAGTGGCCGCAAGTCAGGGGTAAACGGCTGTCAGCAGTTGGAAACAGGCCCTAGGATGGATGGAGATGGGGTTTTAATGCCTCTGAGCAATTGCATATTGGATGCAGCAAGAAGAGCATATTCACTGTGTAATAATATGGTGTATTGCTGGGATGTCAGTGTTTCATTGCTCACTCTCACCACTCGCCATCGAGACCATTGATCATCCAGAATATCTGACATGCAAAACGAGTCAGCTCGTTCTTGTAAAAGTCTTTAAAATCTTACGCCCCCAACACGATTTCTTGTTCCCCGGTGGAACGATGAAACGGGGGTTGGGATTGGGATTGGGATTCTGATGATTTTCTGAAGGATTCCCGAGATCTTGACCAAGAAACAGCAGGAAATGCCCCGTTATGGCAATTTTCATCAATATGTAAGACACGGAAAAAACAGGATGGGAATCTGAATCGTCAAACACGGAGGAAGATTTTAGAAACAATCCCGCATATGCAGAATACGGGAGAAGAAACACCATGCACTCAATGCAAAAGCTGGGACGAAGGATGCGTGAGAACTACTGTGTACAAAATACAAAATACAAAACGCGTCGGTGCTGGCCGCAGCCTGTTGATCCTCATTGTTTTCAGCTGCACGTCGCGGCCAATTGGAGGTGCCATTCTCTGCGTTTAAAATTGCGACTTCATCTCCAAAATTCTCCAAAAAATTGACGACGATAACGACGTACTGCGGGTCAAAAGTTACAAAGAACAAAAAGAAACCTCCAAAATTCCCAGGCACCAGGTCTTGAGGATATGATAGTCGCTTAATGTTACGGTATTGGGTTGCGTCCCGCCAGCGCTCTGTTCTTTTTTCTTTTCCATTGTTCGTTCGCTTCTCACAGTCCCTACTTAAATTCGCCACAGGCCTTGTCAAGTTCAATACAACACACCTGGACGCCGAGCTCTGTCGCCAATGCACAGCACAGACTTTCACAAGAACCTGGTTCTCAGGTTCTCAGGTTCTCAGGGCTCTCGTTTTCCCAAAACGTGGGTGCACAGCGACGATCACTTGGATATCAATGGGCGGCCAAACGACAAACGACAAAACGACGTCTCGAGGCACTTGGAGCCTTTGAGGATCGCAAATATTGACAAGCGTCGTCCGCGATCCAATCCGGTCTCGAATCTCAACTCTAATCTGGCCCCCCTGATCCCCTGATACGCTTGTTGATATGTGCTCCAGTTGGAAAAGCTTTGATCAAAGTGTGTCGTCAGCTCCTTGTCTCCTTCTCGCTCTAGTGGTGAACAATGGCGAAAACCAATGGCAAAAATGGGCCAAAAAAGGGCAAAATTTGACAAAATCGAAAATGCGAAATACGCCAGAAACCCGGCAGATGCAGAAACCACACTAACATGGGCGACGGCGCGAGAAACCGGTCCTGGGATTTTCAGGAGAACTTGGCTCTCCGGTTATCTCTCCAAAAGAAAACTTGTCCTTGTTGCCTCGAACTTTCGGGGGTTGGCAATATCGAATCAATGCGATGATGCTCTCAACACGACGCATTATCACGTTCGTAACCTGCCAACTGGACATATGTCGTTGGCTTGTCCCTCGGATGTTGAACGCATTTCAACGGCTTTGGACATGCCGTCAAGACGTGTATCTCTTCAGCTCGAGCTCCAAAGGGAAGGCAGAAAAGAATCAATCTGTCAATGTAGAAAAACAGTGGCGGGCCAGCCACGACTCAATTGAGGAGAAAGCCCCAGAGTTCTTGCAGCCCTCTTTCTCCTCTTTTCATCTTCCTCTTTCGACCAAGTAACTAACCGTTAGAGGACGTCAACTAAAACTGCACTACAGCGTCCGAGGCCCAAGCCAACCCCCTCTCTTGTTTGCAGTCAGTAACTTATCTTGTTCTTCGCGTAATGTGCTCCGTAACCGAAGCTGTCCAAGTAAAAAAAACGCCAGCGGCCTTCCCAGAAACGGGCTGGCGGCGCGGCGTGGTCTCGGGCGGACCTCGAACCCTCGTGCGTGCGCACGGGCGACGCCAGCATAACCGTGTCGAGCGTGTCTGCAAATAGCGCCGTGCGGCGTGTCTAACCGAACGTGGTGACAGGCATCTGTCTTGTTCGCTTGTTGTTGGCTGTCGTACTTTTGACCGAGCTTTACTGAATTCTCCAACGGCCGCCTCGAGGACCGCCGCCAGCCGGCCCCAAGATTTGTGGCTGGTTTCAACTTTCTTTTTCCTTGTCGAATTGGAAGCTTGGACTGGCCTGCCGAGCACTCCTGACGTCGAAGCTTGAACAGATGTAGGTCTTCAGGCCGGAGCTATGCTCAATGTTGGGCTTGGACGGGCGCCACGAATTGCTGTGGGTGTATGTTGTGGGTGCCCCGTTTTGCTAGTCGTCAGTCGTCGGTCGTCGTCGGTGAGGTGTTGTCGACATACGTCCTATATCGTCAACATGCATCGTTCGTGATGGGGGGGTGCCAAGGTGAGAACAAGGTAAAAACAAGCGAATGCATCACATCGCCCACGTAGCGCCGACCCATCGGAAGTATCCAGTAAAGACAAAGACTTGAAAAAGGCAAGAGGCAAAGAAGTCAAGAGCTACTTTTCACCCCGTGACGGCTCTTGCCTAGCCGGGGCGCCGGAACCCAGCCGGATCTTGGACCTTACGAGGTGAACGGACGTCGACTGTGCACGGCAGGTACGACTGGATTTCATGCCATTGCCACAGTTACCGTAAAAGGAAAGCGAGGTCAAGGTTGACAACCAATGCAGAAGGTGCCCGAGCGCTGGAAGGCGGGTTTCTTTAGCAACTTCAACGACAAGGAAGGAGCCAATGAACTCAAGCAATACGACGCACACACAAACTTCATGACCTTCCCTCCTTCCGTTCCAACACGCCCACTTTTCAGGGGCACATCGCCACCGAGGTGCAGTTTGTTGCAGAGTCTAAATTGTATCTACTTTAGATTTTTCCAGTTGTAATCTTGGTTAAAGATGTCAAAGTCAATATACTCCTGAACTATTCATTTCTCCGTATTGAAAGTATCAAAATACTAACGTGCTGTTGTAATGTCCACATCATCAATTGGAGACAAACGAGGCAGTGTCTGTTTGAGTGTTGTTTGCAAAGGAAAGCGCGACCCAACAGCCTGTTTCCGCCATCATCGCGCCGTTAAAAATAAATCGAATAAGTCCACTATTTTTTGTACTTCTTGCCGTTTTAGGTAGGTTCGACCGCGACCACGCCGGCGTCATTGCCTTTTCCCAGGATCATTAGACAAGGCCCGAACCTGGTTTTTGGCTTTTGGCTGTTGGCTTTTTCTGGCGATGGCTCCTCTGTGCCTTCCTTCCCGTGTTTTCTGTGTCAAAAGAACGGCTTCCATTTCGCTTCCATGTCTGGGCGCCCCTCTCTTTCTCTTCTTCTATCCTCTTTTGCTCTTTTGTCCGTTTTTGCCCCTATTCCATTTTTGGGCCGTTTTATGGACCTCTTTGCAAACATCACCACTTTTTTCTTGCTACTTGCCGTTCACCCACCTCGAACCACTTCATACTTACGAGACTTCGAGACTCAGTGTGTAGACTTTATGTCACTCATAGGGCCACCCCTGCGCTTTTTCCCCTCGAGTATTTGCCACCCACCACCAGCACAACGACGCTTCTCCCCTATCGGCCTCTCTACGGAGTATGCCCGCCATGCGTTTCTACCCCCAGTTCAATCGTCCAAGCCAACCCTGGCTGCACATCGCTGCACATCGAAAGCAAATCGGCCAGGGCTCGCAGGGGTCCCTCAGCTCGTCGCAGAATACACAATGAAACGCTACGGGGTGTGTTGCTTCTTCAGGGAACCAGGCCTGTCAAAGGCCTGCAAGAATTGGACAACAATGGACCTGCAACCAACACAACAACAGCAGTGACAACAAATTGGAGTCAAATTTGGTCGAGACAATGACACTGTGAGCCTCATACTGCGACGTCAACAGGCCATTTTCCATTCTTCTTCATTTTCCGTTCCAGCAATGGAAGCCCGGAAATAGAACAGAAATGGACAGCCGTTTCGCACAGACGGGATGCAACAGAAAAGACAAAAAAGGACCTGAAAGGCGAGATGAATTGTCTGGGCAGTGACATTTTTCTGCTTGCTGCTTGCTGCTAGCCTTTCGTCAACGGAGGTTTTATTGTACAAGTGAGACTTGTTGCGGGAAAACACTCCTAGAGAGCGGAAACATCAAAACCGCTCACCTTTTTCGCGGTTCCATCCCGTCTTAGTACGTCTCTGATATGATTTCCAAGCCAAGCACACTCGAGTGAAAGTACTTGAAATATTGGATGCCCTTTCAGATGTGAGGATCCAAACGAGCAATACCAACAAACGGTACATTGTTTCTCGTTTTCGTGTTTCTTCTTCATCTTGTGCTTGTGAATTCTCCGTTCCCCTCATTTTCCAATTTTAATCGATCTCGTTCCGCTCTTTTCATCGCTCACATTTTCTCCAGGTACAAATCGAGAAAAAAACCGAACCCCATTTTTTTTTACATGTGGGCGGGGAAAGGACAAATGGATTAACACAAGCGAAAATGCGCCGTCTTAACACATGCAAAAACCACCGGCAGCAACCAATCGACTTCCCAGGTGCTCCAAGTGCCTAAACTGCGTCCACTGTTTGAATCACTGAATTAACGAACAAGACTGAAGTGCCTCTACGACGTTGTATGAAGGATGCAAGCAGAAAAGTGGCTTAAACCACTTCTGCACATATGCGACCATCCGACCACCCACTCGACCCCGGGCCAGCGTCGCATCGCACGTGAAGACAGGGGGAGCGGGGGAAACTGCTCACTCACTTCTCTCACATCCTCACACACACTATCGACAAGATGCATAACTTTCAATTTCAAAAGAGGGAAAGGGAGAAATCGTCAGAACGCCACGAAAAAAAGGCGAGTTTTTGTCTATTGACAATGTCACCAGGGGCTTGCCTTGCTGTCTGCTGCTAGGCCTCCTCGTGGCAATGTTGCACGATGGACCAGGGCTCGCCTGTCAAATATTGACCTGTTGGCATTTTTCCTTTTCTCTTTTCTTCTTTTTCCTCGAGCATTTCAACGACTGCAAATCGTCCTGCCACCAGAAACACACCAACCGGCTAGATGCAAGACGGACTCGGCGTTACTCGTCACTAGCCGGTTCCTGGATGCTGGATGTTGGCGGTTGGTGGTGGTTGTGGCCCTGATACTAAGTGGGGCTTGCCGCACCTGCAGGGCATGGAAACCGTTACGGACTGGTGACGGTGACGGCAGCATGGTGCCTGTGAGAGTGACAGAATAGCAGGACGGCTCATGCAGACAGAGGGAAGGAGAAGGATCAATGCTCCCCAATTGGCAATTGACGGGAATAGGCAAACCACGAGAAAAAGAAAACAAGAGGCCAGCCAAAAAGAAAGCA
Source organism: Sporothrix pallida (assembly GCA_021396235.1). Taxonomy (NCBI): domain Eukaryota; kingdom Fungi; phylum Ascomycota; class Sordariomycetes; order Ophiostomatales; family Ophiostomataceae; genus Sporothrix; species Sporothrix pallida. The sequence continues at coordinate 233,710 of WNYG01000049.1, read as the reverse complement.
GGAAGAAAAGAAGACGGAAATGAAGCTGGGGTTGACAGAATGCCGCGTCACGACAAACAATGAGATGAAGCAGAAACAACAGAGGCGGCCCAAGTGCAGGCCGGGAAACATCAATTAAGAAATAGGAGTCGGGCCGGCCAACACTGCCCGCAAAACCAGCAACACGACTGCCGAAAAAAAGACAAAAAGGGGCTCAAAATGAGGGATCGAGAACATTAACAAGAAACACGGCTCAGGGTATAAACGATCGGTGCATCTGGAGACGACGCCTCTCAACCATGGATGAGAGTGGGCGCATTCTCCGAAAACGCTACGCCGGTGAACGGACTCGATGCACGGAAACCTAGGAGAACAATTAGAAAGACGGGACGGCAATACAAAAATACACAGGAATACTCACAGAAAGACGCACAGAAAAGGGTCAACACGGCAAGGACCTTACACAGCAGAAGAGTAGTCCAACGGGGTGCTCTGGAAGGCTTCCCCGGGGAGCCATCGTTGCGGGCCATGGGCCAGACCACTTTCTCAAGGCTGACGGTTCAAGACGACGCTCTCAGACACATTCTGGACAGCTGGACCCGACGAAATCCACATTGAACGCACACGAGCAGTTTCCTTGATCTGACACCGCATGCCTTGAAAATGTCACTGACAGCGCTGGCATCCACTGGCATCAGTGGTCTAAGAGGCTAATAATCCATTTGCTTACATCTCCTACACGGTACCTGCACGAATGTGCCTGTCAGATGCACCTCACAGGTACATTCGTCTTACAGCAATTTCACTGAGCACACTGAAAAGACAAAAAAGAGTGCACGCATTGCTGGACCAAGTGGACAAGCTGCTTTAACACAACCCCATCACGGCACCAAAGGCCTGACCCTCGACGTCGTAGGGCAGTGTCATGTTTGCAGGACTGGTGTCAGCCCATAGACAAGGGACACACATGGCTTCTGGGGTATGGGGTGAGCGACAATTTCCTTTTCTTTTTGTTCCATCATCTTTCTGTGACTCGGTTTCCCTTTCTGGTATCATTTATCGTCTTTGTTCCTCTTTCCTCCTCTTCCCCTACATCATCTTGGAGTTGTTCCATTTGTCTTGCATTCGCACATTGTCTTTTTGCTTTCGTTATCTCGGTGGCTTGTGGTTGTTCCACTTGCCGAGCTGTGATGAGCAGTGCTCCAGAATTTGAGGATGTCATTGTCTTTTTACGGTGCCTTTTTCCTTTGATTTTATTTAACATTTAATTCCCAGATTCTCCTCTTTTTGTTAATGCACTTTTTACCGATCCCCCCTCCCTTAGGCCTGCCTCTGCCCACTTCCTATTCGACATTTTAGATCGAGAAACCCCTGCCACTACTCCATATCAGCTTAGACTAGCACCGCTTACATTAGCTACCACAGGTACTTGACTTTGCCTGTTTCCTTTTTAGGGGGGGTGTTTTTTTAGGAGTGTTCTAAGGAGAATCTTTGGGTTCTCTGGTCTCAAAAGTTACTCCGCACAAGTCGAGATACTTGTGAACGTTTGTGTGAGTGGGTCCTCTTTTTGCGCATGCAGGTCCTCCTCGCTTGGGATCCACGAAGAGGGGACCACCATCAACGTCTTTTTGCCTTTATGTGTCTGTGTGGATGTGGATGTGCATTGTTGGAGCCGATTCTCTTTCTCACAGCCCCTTCTCTTTCTCTCTTTTCTCTCTGTTTCCCATTTCGACTTTAACACAGACCCCTGGTCTCTTTTTTCTCTCGTCCCCTCGAAATACATATGAACAGACGACGGCCCACGTTACACTTTTACTTCTCACCATCTGGATGCTCCCCCGGCTCCTTTGATCTTTCTTTTTTCTTTTATTCCTTTCTTTTTTAATTTATCTCATCTCATCAATCTTGTATATCTCACCTGTACATGGGCTGGCCTGGAGTCTCAGCCTGTTCCGTTGTTCTTTATTTATCGGATCCTTACTACCTTTTTAATATTTCCTCTCGACCTCTCTTCTCTTCTTTCCTGACTCTATCTTAACAACTCGTCAGCCACACAGACTACACTGTCTGTCTGAGTCTCTGTGGCGAGTACCCGACATTAAACGACACGACGGCAAACCGGCTCATCGAACGAACTGTCTCGGACTGCTGACCGGCACTCACGCCTTCACGCTCTCCTCCGGTGAGAGCCGGACCTCTCGCCCTCCGCCCGCGGTGCACGGTCCTTTCGACATCGACGACACGGAACACGGATTACTGCGTACCAATAACGTCAATGTATTGAGTCGGCCTAAACGGAACGCACAATTACACTAGACGGCATAGAGCCAACCGACTCAACACCGACAACCTCGGCATATCTACTCAACACCACCCACTACACTCACCCACACTCACCGCACAACATGAAGATCTTCACACAACTTCTGGCACTGTTGCTGCCAACGATATTGATGCCGCAACTTGTCGCCGCTGCCGTCAACGGAGCCGTCTTTGGCGACCTGCCATCATGCGCACTCAAGTGTCTGATTTCATCACTGGGCGAGTCGTCGTGCTCGGTCTCAAATACGACATGCATGTGTCTCGACACGAAGCTGCAGGACGACTCGACCGTCTGCATTCTCGCCAACTGCACAACCTTGGAGGCGTTGAGTAAGTGGTGTAGACTGAGAGAATTTGCGGCGATGGATATGGATTCAAGAGACTAACACCTTCAGGCGCCAAGAACATTACGGCAGTTGGCTGTGACCAGCCGATCCGCAACAAGAACACCGTCTTCAAGGTGACGTCCAACACGTTGGGCATTATCACTGGTGTGTTTTTGGTCGCGCGTTTCGCGTACCGGATCTTTGTTGCGCACAGCATTGGGTGGGACGACTGGGTGGCGCTGATTGCGACGGTGGTCGGCGTGCCCAGCAGTATCATTAATGTGCAGGGTCTGGCGGCCAACGGTCTGGGCCGCGACATTTGGACCTTGCCTGCCGCCGAGATCTACCGGTTCATCGAATTCTTTTACATTATCGAGGTCCTCTACTTTACCGACGTCACGCTGCTCAAGCTCACGATCCTCTTTTTCTATCTGCGCATCTTCCCGACGCGCGGCGTGCGGCGCATCATCTGGGGCAGCATCGGCTTTGTCATTTTGTTTGGCCTGACGTTTATCTTTGTGGGCATCTTCCAGTGCCGCCCGATTTCGTACTACTGGACCAACTGGGATGGCGAGCACACGGGCCACTGTCTCAACATTAATGCCATCGGTTGGGCGAATGCAGCCATCAGCATTGCTCTGGATCTGTGGATGCTCGCCATTCCCATCCACCAACTGCGCAAGCTGCGCCTCCACTGGAAGAAAAAGCTGTCAGTCTTCTTCATGTTTACCGTCGGTACCTTGTAAGTATACTCCTCGACACTCTGTCTAATTGTTCCCCACTAACCCTGTTCAGCGTCACCGTCGTCAGTATTTTGCGCCTGCACTCGCTCCTCAGCTTCGCCAACTCGACCAACCCAACGTGGGACAACTACGAGGTCATCAACTGGTCGACCATCGAAATCAACGTCGGCATCATCTGCGCGTGCCTGCCGTCGGCCCGTTTGATTCTCGTGCACTTCTTCCCGCGTGTGCTCGGCGGCTCCAGCCAGAGATACTACAACAACTACTACAACAACGGTACCGGGCCGAATGCCAACAGCCAGGGCCAGGCCGGCAGCCGGGGTGGTGGACGGTCCCGGGGCGGTGGCGTCAGCGACAGCCGCGCCAACCGCAGCATCCCGCTCGTGTCGACGACGTCGAGCCGGCACCAAAAGGGGACGAACACGACCATTACAACAATCAACGCACACGACGACGAGGACGATATTGGCATGATGCACGATACCCCAGGAAACGGAGGCCGGTTCGGCCGCAGCAACTCGGCCGCCGGCGTGCACGGCCTGGGCGGTGTCGGCGCCAACCACGCCCAGAAGGAGAGTCTGGATGGCCAGGGACAGAATGTCGGCCCCGGCGGGATCATGTACTCGAAGTCGTACGCAGTCGAGTACGGCTCGGACTACAACGACGAGGCGCGGCTGGTGTACGAGCGGGGGCAGCAGGGGAACAGCAGCAAGTCGGACCTCAAGTCCTCACGAGGGAGTGAGTCGTCATTGTAGGCTGGGCTTGTTGCTTTTTGTTTGTTTTCTCCCCATTTAGATTGATTTAGTGGCGACAGCCAGTAGATAGAGCGAGGTGTTCTTATTTGGTCTTTTTATTTTTATTTTTGGTTTACTGTTACTACCCTTTCTTTTGTCATACAATTTCGGTACATAATACTTGCAGACTGTCCAGCACCGACTGGGGTCTGATTGTACATATAAATGTAAAAAATACAAGATAAAAGATACCAGTTAGATACGACTCTACCCAGTGTGCCTTGATGAAGCCTATGTGCTCCAGTATGCGCGATATCGGGATGTCTGTCGTCGGCGATGTGAGATAAAAGTGGGCCCAGAAAAGGAGGCTCACAGTGTCAGAAAACGTGATCACAGACGGGAGCACAACCAAGGTCAAGTTGCCTGAGGTATCTAAAGTTGAAGAACTAAAAATTGACAAAACTAAATACAGACTATGTGTTGACAGTCATCACGTCAAAAGTCACGTTTCTCGGCAGTTGGTTTTTGCTAGCTTTTCTCTCACTGCCAACCCTGGTCATCTTCCCTGGTCGTGTTCCTTCCGAAAATTGCCTAATTTGGCATTTCATTTACAAGTCCATAACACACAGTATGGCACTTCATTTACACCACACGAAGAGAAATATGCGGTTTTGACACCGCGCCTTTTCCTGTTTTGCAGCAATGCATTTTAAAGAAGACTGCCGTTTACTGCCGTCTGCCGAGATCACAAGTCTTCAAACGTAAATATGTAGGACCATCCCCAGCAAGCACTCGTGCACAAAAATCAAGCCAAGACATGTTCAATCCATGATTGTCAACAACGCAACACCATCATCATGAAGTTCCTCGTCCTCCTCCTGGCCTCTGTGGCCAGTGCCCACTGTAAATTTTTTTTCGTCCTCCCTTCGGTCGGCAAGAATCCTCACCGCTAACCTGCAGACACCTTCCCCCGCCTGGTGGTCAACGGCAAGCCCGCCGAGGACAAGGACTGGCAGGTGACGCGCATGACCAAGAACGCGCAGAGCAAGTCGGGCGTCACTAATGTCGGCAGCCCCGACATTCGCTGCTACCAGGCACAGACAGCGCCGTCGGTCGCCACCGTCCCGGCCGGTGCGACCATCCACTACGTCGCCTCCCAGCAGGTCAACCACCCGGGCCCGACGCAGTACTACCTGGCCAAGGTGCCCGAGGGCTCTTCAGTGAAAAGCTGGGATGGCGCCGGCGCGGTGTGGTTCAAGTTCCACACAGAGGTGCCCCTCCCACAAGGCAGCGGCGGGCAATCGTGGCCGGCCCAGAACCTGTACCAGACAGCCAACGCGACGGTGCCTGCGTCGACACCCAACGGGGACTATTTATTGAGAGTGGAGCAGATTGCGCTGCACCTGGCACAGACGGAGGGTGGTGCACAGATTTATTTGGCGTGCTCGCAGGTGACAATTACAGGCGGCGCCGATGGAGGAAGCCCCGGCCCTCTTGTCAGTTTCCCCGGCGCGTACAAGAGCAACGATCCGGGAATTCTGGTGAACCTCGGCAAGGTGTCCTCGACGACATATGTGCCGCCCGGGCCGGCAGTCTGGCCGACGTCGTGAGACTCTGCATGGCGGGTATATTGTGTTGATTGTGTGAAATATGTTGATGACGTACGAACCACATTAAATGTCAATTTGAATGTTCCCTACCATTACAAGCCTCCATTACCGTGCCTGTTTTCCTCCTCGATCACATCTATGCTATCGTACAATCTGTTTTCACACGTCCTCTCTTATCTCCTGTTGTCATACCCGATTCCTCTCTTCCATGGACTGGGGCTAGTAAGTTAGCATGTATGGTATAAAATCAAATATTTGACGAGCGTGTCTCACCTCGAATTGTTTTGTGTCCGGCTTAGATCGGCGGCGCCACTCTCCACCCCACGATACCCCGACGCCAGGGCAGGCGACGACGTAGATGTCAGGTTGCGTTCCTGAAAGTGTGCAGTCGGCGTCGGCGTGTTGCGTGCAGACCGGCTGCCTCCATTGTTGTCTCGGCCGCCACCACCAAACCCGTACGCCGGTGATCCAGGACTGCGTCGACCGCCAAAGTTGCGTTCTCTCTCATCCGCGGGCAGCATCGGAACCGAAGGTGTGGCCGGCGAGCGCGGGAAGATGTCGTGGGCGTCCCTTTCTCTGTTGTCGCGGCCGCTGCTGATATTGTTCATAGACGACACAACGCCCGGAGTGTTGCTCCGGCTGCCACCCGAATCTCGGTTGTAGCTCCCCTTCTCTCGCAAGTCCCGACTGAGAGCACTCGGCGACGGCGACATGCGGCTGCGGAATGGACCGCCACCAAGAGCGGGGTGGCGGAATTCGGACACGACCGAGTCTGTCTCGTCGGGGTCGTCCAGCATAAGAAGACGGTCACGGGGCCCGCCGCCGAGGCCGGGGTTGTGGACGCGGCCGTCTGCGCCAGATCCAGACTTGACGTCGTTGGGGAGGGCACCGCTGGCATTGGCGGGTGTTCCGCCGCGCGCCGTGACGGCCAGCGCGTCGAGTTCGTTGCTCGCCAGGTGGACCTGCGACTTGACAAAAGAGGTACGGTCGTCGGCCATGTACTGGTAGCGCGCGTCGGGGTTGTTCCTGAAAAAGATGATGATGGTCGTGATGATGATCATGAGCAGCAAAATCAAAGTAACGGCGGCATTAAGGACCCAGAAGATGAGGCCGACAATGCCGGTGGCGAGGGCTGGCTGATGGAAGACATTCGAGAAAATGAGAAGGATGATGGCGTTGATGAAGTTGACGACACAGATTGTGATATGGAACGAGTTGGTCGACTTGTCCATCCACGGTCTCAGCCAAATGGCTCCAATCAAGGCAACAGCTTCGATCACGATGAGGCCAATGGCTTGAGCCGTCCCTGACTTTTGGGCACAACCGATAAACACGGCCTTTAAAAATGTGTGCACCAGGACAGGCACGGCAAAATAGTATCCCGACGCGCGGAACTGCACGTAGAGAGGGCCCCATTTGTTGAGCGTGCGCGGGTCCGAGAAGAGAATGTAGGCCGGGTTGCGATGGAGGCCGATCGAGCGTGAAGCAATGCGGATCACCGTGTAGGCGCCGTAGGACAAAGCGGCAATTGTTGTCACCAAATACACGACAGCATTGACAACCTCGGCGGCCGAGTCGGCCTGGGTGAATTCGTAGAGGCCAAACACGGCGATGGCAGGGAATGCTGCCAGCAAACACCTGAAGAGGACACCTTTGAGAATCGTCTTCCAGCCATTCCGGAACGCCATCGCCCTCTCGCTGCGGCCACTCGTCCAGCGGGCACGCACTGCCAGTTCGCAGGCTGCTTTTGTGAAGAGGACCAAAAGGGCTGCCACAATGAGCAGGGCGGTGACAAATCCGAGGACGGTCAAGAAGGCGTTGGTCGGCTCGATGCCGGCTTTGAAAGCAGCCCTCTGGATGCCCTGGACCACAAAGCTGCCCGAGTCGTTGGTCTCGACGCCGCGCTTCCTGCGCTTGTGGACGACGACAGACACGTCCGACAGCGAGTCAAACAGCCGTGACGGCGTGCCGCCCGTCGCCCGCAAGTACCACGTCAGCACGCGCTGCATAAAGTTGACTCGAATCAGGCCCAGTGTCCACTGGAAGTCTTGGGTCCACGCCTGCACAATGGGCGGCAGTGGCATCGCGCACAGTCCGACCATGGCCTGCGCCTGAAAGTAACCAAAGAGGGCCAGAGTGTGGACGGCAACGTGCGATGCCGCGTTAAAGTGGCCCAACAGCTGACCGATCACCGCTGCCGCTGCGAGCGCAGCGAGGATCACAAGAGCCGATGCCCATTGCACGCCGACCAGGTCGACCGTCTTGCCGTTGGACACGTCCAGTTCCAGGCAGGCCGCCGACGTGTTCGCCTGGTCGCCCGACGTCATGTTGATGTAGACCCGGACTTTGGCGTCCAGGTCGGGGAACGTGTACGCAATGCCGGGGATCTGGGACTCGGCGCCAGTATTAACGGGCAGATTGAACGGCGGCGAGTCTGTTTTAGCGGCCACCATGGGACACAGTCCGGGCAGGCCAATCTGGCAGGGGTCGACCTGTCGGTGCAAGAACTCAAAGCCGTAGACCGTGATCGTAATGTCAAAGACGGCGTAGCCTTCAATCGACGACACGGCCACCATGTGCACGTACGCCGAGCCATTGTCGGGTGTGTAGTAGATGTTGAGCAGGGAGGCCGTGAACTGCGAGTTGTCCTGGCAGGCGTTGAGCGAGGTCGAGCGAAGGATGTTTTCGGCGACGGTGGAAGAGGGGAACAAAAAGGCCAATGAGGCCAGAAGACACGAAAGCCAAATCATGGTTGTTGATGATGATGAAGACGAAAAAAGAAAGAGCGAGCGACGATGGGTTGGGTGAGGAAAGAGCGATCAGAGTTAGACCATGGTACTGCCGATTTTGGGTGTCGATGAGGAGGAACGAGAAAGGAAGGAGCGAGGAGAACCGTGGACAGGAGATTTGAGGACGATGAGTGAGAATTATGAACGAGTGACGATAATGGTGATATAGATGATGATGAAACTGGTTGACAACACCAGATGGTGACGAGATGGCAATGATAAAGGGGATGATGCAAGTCGACGGGTCAGGGCACGCGCTCAGAACGAGAGAAGGTGAGGATAGAAATTAACAAAAAGAGAAACGAAAACATGGCAGAGCACGCAAAACCACACAGGGCACAGGGCATGGCATGGCAGGCAGGACTGCGCAGGATACGACCGCAGGACACGAACATGATCATCCGGTTAATCTCGCGGCTCAATCAAAACCAGGCGTCAATGGGAAGCCAGGAAAGGCAAAGACAAGGGAAGGCGGCAAGGGACAAGACGGGTATTCTCAACTACGTGGAAGTGCATTTGCAAATATGCGAGTATCCATCAGCCTCAAAATGGTCCCTTTGGTGAGGAAATATCACGGACTCATGATTTGGTGATGCGATTTGTTTACATATTCAGGGGTTTGGTTTGAATTCATTCAATGTGGACAGGCCCCGGTGTAACTCTAAACAGATGATCTACGGTTTGCCCGCATTGGTGCGTGTTTTGAATCGATCGAGAAAGACAAGATTGTGGGGAATGCTTCTTTTTTAAGAATTTAAGAGTGAAGGGATCGGTGATTTTCAGTAGTCGTGAGTAGTTGCCCTGCACAGCCACACACTTGTCACATCAAATTTTGGTAAAGATTTCGCAAACATGAGATGAAAATATTTAACCTCACATTTTACACATTTCGATCAACAAGTACAACGTATTTCGGGCACAGATGTCATGGATGAAGAGCCTTTAAAAGAATTTCATGAGTAATGTCTGGATGCTTGCTTGGCCTCGTCATTCTTGAGGCGTCCAATTCAGCCGGCACATCACATATTTCACCCTTCCATCCTTCCAATCCTTCTCCACTTCTTCCAAAGCATCTCAACCAGTGCACTCGCTGCAAGCGGCACAATTGCGCCGCATCTGATATTAACATCTCGTATTAGACGAGACTTTGCGTGCAATACTAGTCTTGGCGATGCAAATAATGCAGTTTTCTCCAGTATTCAAATTGCATTGAGGCGCAGTACTCATACGCTCGCTGGGGGCCAAAACATCGCCGGCCGGCGGCCAAGACCTTGGAGGCCAAGACACGCAAAAGCCAAGAACGGAGCCCGATCTGACTCGTTGCTGTCCAGAAAAAGCCAAGAGAAAGCCAAGATGGGGATTGTGAAGGACGACGCCGATGGGCATCGGAGGCTTTTCTTGGCATCAAACTTGTTCAGGACTAAGAAAACATGTGACCAGAAGCAAAACTGACAAGATAAAGAAAGCCACTGTTCAAAATGCCACAATAGAATCAGGATTATTTCTTTTACAACAGAAAACGAAACTCCAGGAGTCAGTTGGCAAAGTTTGAAATAATTACAAGCAGTTACTGTCAATAACCATTTGTGCCGAATTATGGCCAACAGACTCTGGCCGACGTCATCCACAACGGAACACCGATGGCCTGCAGAAAACGCGCGTCAAATGTAATTGGAGAGATGACAGTAAAGTGTCGCTGTGGTCTACAGAAATAGGCTTTGATAGGCACGTAAAGTAGTAAAAGGGAAGAGCCGATGCGGGACCAGAACAGACATGTCGAGTCCGACACCAGCTGCAAATAAGTTTAAATTCTTAATTTTGTCCCGCCCATGAGGAGACGAGGGTCAAGTACGTGGCTCGCCACAGGAAGAGTAAGAAAGGGGTCTTCTTCTTTGATTTAGAGATTGGCTTCAACAAAATATTTGTGGCCATTGACTGCCGAACATCTTGTCCAATGTGAAATACATGCGTGGAACAAGTCTTCAAATAAACAGGAAAAAATAACACGTGTAAAGAGACCTGCCTTTGAAACGTTGGGTTTGATGAGGCCCAGTGAACCTTTACGAGTATAGCTGCCAATGTCTCCGTTGCACGGCAGTCCAAAGAAGCTTATTTTAATCTACGGACGGAGGTACGGGTGATGATATTGACAATGTCGCTTGCATAGGTCACTTACATATGGGTTGCGTGTGCAGCGGACTGGAGATCCTTCTCCTCTAAAAACGACCGGCCGATAAATATCGACGTCGACCCCAACGATTAAAATAAATACAAGCAAATTGCATCCTCTGACGTTGGATGCACGACTCGTCGTCTTCCCATTTGTATCTTGCGAGAGTTGCCGATTTGACGCCGATGGCCGACGACCATACAATCAGTATCATCATGAGCTTATCATAGAGAGTCAAGAAAATATTTAAAGACCATGGATCTGTCTGTTCTTGACAGCATAACTCATTCAACCAACAAGCACAACATCTACAACTACAACCACAGCCACAACATACCACTAGAAGCCGTCTTCCAACCAAACCTACCTCAACTGCAACCATGAAGTTCACCGTCTTCGCCCTCTTTGCCTTTGTCGCTGCCGTCATGGCCTCGCCCCTTGACCAGGCCATCCAGCGCGAGTGTCGTGTAAGTGGTGCTGGTCATGACATTGATAATAAACAAGACTAACATCGAAAATAGGAAGAGCATGGCCACGAGTGCCACGATGACCGCTTCCGTCACAAGTGCGAGCACCTCGGCGAGGACCGCATTACCTGCTGCGTAAGTCGTCTTCTTACTTCTACTTATTGGTTCCATCGAACATAAGCTAATAAGTGTTCAAAACAACAGCGCGACCACTGTTAAATAGTCCATAGGAGCCGCGTCTAATGGCATGAGTCTGTGGGGTGACAGGGCCAATGGGAGTCCCGAATGGAATCTACTTGAGATGATGAATCGACATACAATAACACGAAAATACAAAAACATAATACGAAGATATAAAAAACGTGATTTTGATATTTTTTCAAGGCTGCAACGTCTGTTTTCGTTTTTCTGTTATTATCATTATCATCGCCATTATCATGGTATATCCGAGCGTTGGGCATCAAGACAGGGGTGTAAACAAGGTTGTGGAACACAAACTTGCAAACTTTTTGTGTCTCGTAGGTTGCTTCAAGAATAATTGCCGCAATTATTGACTTTTGACTCTTTCTATGCCATGAATTGAGAATTCCGTGTCTTTTTGAAAAAAAAAAAAAAAAAAATTTAAAAAAAAAAAAGAAAAAAAACGAAAAAATTGAAAATTTAAATTTAAGATGAAATGTAATATATAAATATATATGTATTTTTGGAAAAAAAAAAAAAAATACTAAACACAAAATAATATAAAGCCCAAAATCGACAGTGAAAAAAAGAGACAAATTATTTCGTCATCAAATAAGAAAGTCATGATCATTCATGGTCATTATGAACTCCGTACAGATACAAACATGGCTAGAAATAAGAACAAAGACGAATCATAGACAGACAGCCTCCCTCCATTGAAGCACACAAGCAAACATAAACATAAACATAAACATGAAAGCGCTGTATCGCTCGTATTTAGACCACATTAAATCCCGGCCAAAATTACATCTCAACGTATAATTTTCTCTTTCGATACAAACCACTAATCATCATCATCGTCAGATCCGCCGTGACCATGGCCATGGCCATGTCCGCCAGAGCTGTAGCCATGCCCGCCACCGTGGGCAGGACTATGTGAGGATCCGTGGCTGTGGTGGTAGCTCGGCACGTTGTCTTCTTCAAAGTCATCGCGGTCCTTTCGTCGGCCGTCGCGGTCTCGACTGCGGTTTCGGCTGCGGTCGCGGATGCGTCGACGGTCGCCAGAAGATGTGTCGGACCTTCCATCGCGGTCTCTATCCCGGTCTCTATCTCTTTCCCTCTGATCTTTGTGGTCCTTATGCTTCTTGATCTGCTTGGCCACGAGTGCGCCGGCGGCAATACCACCAGCGGCACCCAACAGCATGCCCGTGAAACTAAGCCGGTGGCTGTGCCGGCCATCGCGCGAGCGGCTGCGGCCGTCACCGCTGCGCTCGCTGGGAGAGCCGTCCCGTGGCGGCGCCAGGCTGCGTGAAGATTCGCGCTCGTTCTTGAGTTGCTCCTTTTCACGTTCGCGTTGTTCATTTTGCACCTTTTTCACTTCAAACCCTGGGGCTTCCCACTGCGGCTTTCCAGAATCCTTGTTGACATAGTACCAGCGGCCGTGGGTGGCGCTGAACATGGGGATCCAGTTTTGGGGGAGCGGCGGGCGTCCCCGTGGTGTTGTGTAGGCGGGAGACTTGCTCACTTCGGTTGTGGGCATCGACCGGGGCTTCCGGGAAGCATAGTCTCTGTCGCGATCGCGGTCGTCGCGGTCGTCCCGTCGGTCGGAGCCGTTGCGCGCACTAAAGTAGCTGCCGGCTTTGGCGGCCGCGAGGCGCGGCGAGTGCAGGTTAATGTCGCGGCTGCGCGTCACTCGAGGGTCTTCATAGGCCTCGCCACGCCGCCTTCTCGGTCGCTCATCCTCATCGGACGAGTCCGGCCCTGCGCGGCTGCGCGACTCGCGCGCCGCCCGGCTCCGTGTGTAGTCATCGTACGTCTCGTAATAGTCATAGTCAAAGGCGACGCTGCCGTCTTCATCGTCGTCGCGCTGCGGGCCGCTGCGGTGGTAGTAGCGAGTTGTTGCTGGAGGGGACGGAAAAAAGTGGTGGTTAGCGGTTTTTGCTAAAAGACGTCATAGGCTGAAAGAGCCGCAAATAGGGCTGTGTTGTAGGGACCGCTGGGGACTTACTGGGGCCGAGTTGTCGCGACATGGCGAATCGTTGTGCAAGGCTGATTTGCACTTGTGTGAAGTTTGGAGAAAGAGAAAAAAAATAAAAAGAAAGAAGAAAAGAGAAATGCACAAAGAGGTAAGACGAAAAAGGTTGTCCAGTCTGAAATCTGACACAGGAAGGATCGAGAAACCCAAGTGCCAAAAAGACGAAAAGGTGAAAAAAGGTGTGCGAAAAAGCAAGGCAAACAAGGCTACGCCTGCCTTGCTTCCAGGCCTGGCCAACGCAGCCAAAGGCAGGCCAGGGCCATGAGAGGCCCGCCCGTCAGCGCGCTATTCTTCCTTTTACGACGCTTCTGGGTCTGTTCTGGGTCGCTTCTGGTGGGCTTCTGGGTCTGTCTAATGCTCCTTCCTCGCGTTCGCATCCTTCGAGTTCTCGTTGGGCAGGAACGGCGGCCAATCACGGGGATTGTGCAAAGGTGCAATGAGCTATGAGGTGCGAGGCAGTGCCGCCCCTTGCCTACGGGTACGGGGTCGTGAAAGAGGCAAAGGCAAGAGCGACCTGCAGCTGACGTCGGTCATGCCGCACATGGGAAGCTGCACGCGAGCCCTGTCTCATTACTCGCGTTGACTAGCAGGAGTAGTGTGCTCTTTCCCCAATCTCATACAGACGGAATCACAAAGAAGGTGCAAACGAAATCGTGATACGTCCCTTCCCTCGTAGCCTCGCGATCTGTACTTTAGGAAAGAACGGCCATTCTTATTTAAATCTTTCGTCTGTCTTGTTTATGTATGGCCAGTGATGACTGTGCGAATAGCACCAGTGTCTGAACGGATGGCGGGGAAAGGGATAAATTGTCCGCCAAGAACTGCCACTCGCTGGCAGCGACGGCTAAGCCCGCATTCCCCTGGTTCCGTGGGAGGCACTGCCCTGAAGAGGCGAGAAGCGAAGATGTCGCACGTCGCACGTCGCACGTCGTAGCCCGTGGATTTAGATTGGTCGGAGACCGGTAGTTTTATTTCGCACAGAAGAGGATAAGGGGAAAGGAGGCTGAAGACTCGTCAGTTCCTTCCCTAATAACTCTTCGACTTTTTCGATTTGTCGATGGAAAGTGCGATCGCACTCGGGGATTATTACTAGCTCGGAGCTGCGTCGCTGTTGCCTTTTGTCTTTTGTGCCTCTTCAGCTTGAGCCGTTCATCGCTCCTTCCTCCACGGTTGCTCCTCTGTCATCAAGTGAGGGGTTCAAAACCCGCCGAGCTGAAAGGGCTGACGACTAGACGACCCTGCCCCACTTGTAAACAGCAACGAAGCGGCGAAAAACTCGCCTTACGCCATCAAAATACACTAAATTCACAGGAAAGCCACCTAATTGACAAGAAAAAGAAGGGCCCAACCACGCAAATAGCGACGGACTTGCTCAAAAAACGACGCCAACGCCAAGTGCCAAGGCAAGACAGGAAAGCAGACAAGCACACGAGGCTAATCCGACCAAAAAGGGCGGCAAAGACGGCCGGCGATTTCCTTTCCTTTCGAACCCAGTCCCTTCTTTTCTCGCATTCTCTCACGAACATCACACTCGCTTCCTATCGAGTTGACGACGACTACGACTACGATTGCGGTCACGGTCAATATCACGACCACCACGATCACGATCACGATCACGCAGCTGACGGCTGACGAATACGAGCGAATCCCGATCTCCGACATCCGACACATCCCTCCAACCAACCCCTCCCTTTCTGATCCTTCCAAACTTCCCAGCTCTCACGATGTCCTGGAACGGAGGCTATCCCGGCCAGAACCACGGCCCTGGCGGCTACGGCCCGCCGCACGGCCCACCGCAGGGTTACGGCGGATACGGACCCCCGCAGGGTCCCCCGCCGCCCGGCTACGACCAGTACGGCTACCCGCAGCAGCAGTACAACCAGTACCCGCCCCAGGGCTACGGCGGCCCGCCACCACAGCAGCAGCACTACGGAGGGCCTCCTCCACAGCAGCAATACCAGCAGCAGCGCCACGGTGGCGGCTACGACAGCCGTGCCGCGCAGGCTCCGCCGCAGCAGGCACAGTCTTTCGGCCACGGCGCGCCGTCCGACTACACGTTCCAGTACTCCAACTGCACGGGCAAGCGCAAGGCGCTGCTGATCGGCATCAACTACATTGGCACCGACAATGCGCTTAGAGGGTGCATCAACGATGTGCACAATGTGTCCAATTTCCTGATGCAGCGCCAAAACTACCGCCGCGAGGACATGGTCATCCTGACCGACGACCAGCAGGACCCGGTTCTGCGGCCCACGCGCGCTAACATTCTGCGCGCCATGTCGTGGCTCGTGCAGGGCGCGCAGCCCAACGATGCGCTGTTTTTGCACTACTCGGGCCACGGCGGCCAGACCGAAGACTTGGACGGCGACGAGGACGACGGCTACGACGAGACCATCTACCCCGTCGACTTCAAGCAGGCGGGCATGATTGTCGACGACGAGATCCACAACGTGGTGGTCCGCCCGCTGCAGGCCGGCGTGCGCCTGACGGCCATCTTTGACTCGTGCCACTCCGGGTCCGTCATGGACCTGCCGTACATTTATTCCACCAAGGGCGTCCTAAAGGAACCCAACTTGGCCGAAGAGGCCGGTAAGGGTTTATTGGGGGCGGTCATGGCCTACGCCCAGGGAAACCTGGCGGGCGTCGCCACCAGCATCTTTGATTTTGCCCGCACGGCCGTCAAGGGCGACGGCGCCTACAAGAAGACGGTCCAGACCAAGACAAGCCCGGCCGATGTCGTCATGTGGTCCGGCAGCAAGGACGACCAGACGAGCGCCGACGCCACGATTGCCTCGCAGGCGACGGGCGCCATGTCGTGGGCGTTCATCTCGGCCATCACGCAGAACCCGCAGCAGAGCTACCTGGAGCTGCTCAACAGCATCCGCGACGTGCTCCAGAGCAAGTACACGCAGAAGCCGCAGCTGTCGTGCAGCCATCCTCTTGGTGAGTCCCCGCCTTCCCTCCCATGGTCTGATTTCGTCTGATACTCTAAGAGACCTTGGTACTAACAACTATCACAGATGTCAACCTTCTTTTCGTCATGTAAGGGATTTCGGGGTCATGAGATGATCTGGGGACTTGGGAATATGATGGGATATCAAAATTCAAAACTCAAAAAATCAGATCAAAATGGGGGCGCGGGGCACGTCTGGGCAGTCGTCCGGGCCGTCGAAGATGCTGCACATCGCATGTTGATGCCGACTGCGGTTTTGACGTGTTGTCGGCGTTGGTGATGACCATGTCGTCTAATGTCGGTCTGCACTTGCACTTTTGTGCCTTGTTTCGTTTCTCTTTCTGTCGTCTATTGTCTGCCTTGCACCCTTTTCTTGCAGGTATTGTTCTGCTTTTGTCCCTTTTTGCGTCTGGTTTTCATCTGGTTTGTGCCATCTCGCGTTGAGTATTTGCATACTTTAGGTTTCTCGTCTTTACTTTTTCTCTCTTGCTCCTTTCTCTCCAAAATAGCATTGGTTATTTTCTTCATCTCGTCTTCTTCAGCTTGTCTGGCTCGTCTTCCTCGTGTCGGTTCGCTTTCGTTTACGGAGTACATCCATCACGACTGTCGCATGTCCATTGCCTCTTTTGGCTCACCGAGACTGGTTTCTTCGTTTTACGTTTACGTTTTTGTTTGCAATCACAACCCTGCGCATTGCTCCGTGCACCTTTAATATCCAGGGCCAGCATCCCAGGGCCAGCATCACGGACCAATCTCCAGTATTCAGTCTTGAGGCGCCAGGGTCCAAGCTCAATCATCTGCAGCTGCAATCAAATCAATGCTGTCCACTGGTTCCTGTTAGTCTCTGGTAGTCCCAGTCCCTGACCCTGATCCTGTTTTCTGGTGCACCACTTCACTGGCAATGATCGCCCAGAGTGACCCCGACCCGGGGATCAACTCCAACAGTTCCAGGACCAAGGTCCACGGTTTCTATCGGTCCCAACTCTGCTCATCTGCCACCTCGTTGGTCTCTGCATCTGCAGCTCTTCGCTCAAAGAATCACCGAGCTTCGTTGCCGGTTTGGTCTCGTCTCGTCGACATGCAAGCGGACGCGCCACCATTCCGATCCTATTCGTCGCTATCTTGCTTCCATGCATGGAAGGATGTGTGGAAGGACGTTGGCCTGCTGATCACCAGGGGCAAAGACGCACCAGCTGCTTGCAGGAGGCATTTTACGATATCGTTACGATATATTTACGATATAATTGACAATGCCTTGTCCTGCTACGTACATTGGTGTCCATGGCATTGTTGATAGTGAATTACACTGTACGGAGGAAAAGAGGAGGGTATTTGCGGAAGCAGGAAGGAGTGCACGTACCTCCTGACCTGGTTACTGTTCACAAGTTGGTCGGTGCTTTGAGAGGGGGGGAAAAAAAGGAAAGAAAAACGAAAGCGAGAATAATTACCGCGGTGTTGGGAGCCGCAGTCTGCAAATGGAAAGTAGAAGCGGTGTTTCTCAATTGGTTTTAAGGAGATTTTGAATTTGGGGTCCAACATCACAACGACACGACACGTCGTTGTCCACAACAAATTTGAATTGAGGCAGCCAACTTCTGTTGATTTGGAACGAACTTGCAAGCGAGGGTTTAGATAACATTGTCGACAATAGTGAATATGGAGATTGGCATAACGTTCATATGATTTGCTTTGATAGGATGAATTGATAATGGAGTGGTAAAAGAGTGATACCAAGACAATGCCCAGAACTCGCAGTTCCCAAGAAAGAAGCTGGACGTTGAAGGGTGTAAACGCCACGACGGATAACAGTCTTGGACGTTTCTTGGACCTCTTGGAAATTCAATTCCCCAGGTACGACAGGACGGCACACGTATTGCCCAGAGTCTCCAGTGCCCAGAACGCCCAGACTGCCCAGCACGCCGAGCATCGCCCAGCGCCTTTCAAGGCCTTGGGGATACCTACGACCTTCCTGATCGCGACACTTGTCCCGGTCGCTGGCGCGTTTAATACAAATGGGGGGAAAGGGCTCGATCCAATAGGTCAACTCCAAAGCCTTTATTGGCAGCCGTTGTGTTGGCGTTGGCGCATCCCCTGATCTAGACTTTTGACATTTCTCTCCTCAAAAACATGCTTGGAGAACACACGTGATGGTGCGTTGTATATTAAGTCTTTCACGAGCTTTTAGACTTGCACAGGTTGAATGTCTTTCTCGACTTCCCAGATCTTACCTTGGTTAAATCGATTTTCGAATTGCGGACCTGGGGAGAGACAGGGAGAGCAACCAATACTTTGACTAACAGGAACTGAATTCAGTGACAAGCAAATGATGAAAAGTCGAATAAGACGAAAAGGGGGAAATAGTAGAGAAACGAAGCCGGACGTTTCGCCCGATCAGCGGGGTTTTTGGACCTGTGAGTTGCACGATATATGGAGTGAATGGGTCAAGAAAGGAGCAATAGGAGCAAAAGGGAACAAAAAAGGAGCGGAACAAATGGAGCATCCCGTAGGTGGCGAGAGAAGGAGAGAGACAAACTGTTGAGAAAGAGACTCCAAAGCATACGACGCATCTTTGCCTGGTGGGCCTTTTGTTTTCCGTTGTTTCCATTCTTCCCCGCTGATGAGCTGGCGACGACGATAATCGTTTGTCGTCTTTTTGTTCTTTCTTGCTCATCTCCCCAGCTCTTTGTTGTTCACGTCCAAGCTCTGCATACTTTCGCATATTTCGCATATTTCGCACATTTTTGCCTCACTTTTGCCTTTAGAGGGCAAACCAACGAGTTTTGTGAGGGTAATGAGAGGGTAATGAGGTGTGGACGAGCAAGAAAGAGCGCAAGCAAAGAGTAAAAAAGGACAAGGATGGGCAGTTTAGACACTTGGCGGCGACGGATGGATGAATGCATACCCACTCGAGGTATGTTGTACTTGTTGTTCACAACTCGAGCCACTTCCGGGCCAGGCCATGGCCACGGGCCACCTGAGGTCAACGGACGAGGTGAGCTCGTGAGCTGGTGAGAATGTAAGAACATCAAAAGGCAAGATGCAGATGAGAATTATGAGATACAGATCCAACTCAGTCTGAACTCAGACGCCGTCGACACTTCTACTCAGGCCCTCAGACTTCTCAGCTGGCGAGAGATGCAGTAAAGCGGACGTCGTATGATAGGTGAAAGTCCCGGTGGACGTTCCACATTTTTGAGGGGTTGATACTTGATAGACACGCAATGGCAGCGAAAAAGAGAGCGAGAGATGCAGAAAACTGGACCTCGACTGGTATCCAACGGAATAATTGCGCAAGCTCAAGGGACTTTCCCGGTATCTTTTGCCTTTTGATGTCCATGATAGTGATTTTTGTCGTCGTAGTTGTAGGATCTGACAGGGTGTTTCCAAAAATATCCGTGCACACCTCTATGCTTCCATGGGTGAGGCTTATTTCTGTTGTTGTTGCGTGTGACAAACGATATGCAACTAGATGTTGATATCATCTTTATCCGTATCGACTATCTCAACATCCCAGCAGAGGCCATCTCTCCACACTGCACTGATATTCCCCTCGGTGAACAAAGCTGGCTAGATGCAAATCCCAAATGCAATGGAAGCTGGGCGGATTCCTTCTAGAAGCCTGGGCTGATTTCTGTCCCCCTTTCCCTTTTCTTTTGTTACTCTTGTGGGCGGCTTCGATCTGAAAAGACCGGATGATTATTCACGATCCCCAAACAACCATGATATCTATTACATACGAGATTCCTCTTTTCTCTTACTTTCCCCAGACGGAACATTTTCACGGCATATGGGGTTTGCGGCTGCTGGTGTTATGGAGTCGTTTTGTTGGGGCAGCAGGGCAGCAAGCGAGCATCGCCAAAACTGGCGAGCGTCGGGCTATTTTCAAACACAGGAGCCCTATTCGATCGTGAGACTCTAGAAGGGAGGTGAAATGTGGAAAACATCACGTAAAAAACGAGGAGAAAACGAGGGGAAATGGAGGCAAATGGAGGCGATGGAGTCAGCCCTTTGATGGCTTGGGCACCGCCCGCCTTGTTCCCTTTGTTGATTTGTGTTCTGACACTTTTGTGAACTTCTGAGTGTCCCTTGACTCCATTTTCTCCTCAGTTTTTACGCAACAGAAACTGGGAAGTAGGGCGGGGAAGGGGGAGAAAAGGGCAAAGGGGCAAGCTGTGCAAGGTCAGCAACGGTGACGATGCCAGATGGGCGAGATGTGTGCTGTCATGAAAACAACTTGAGTCTGGGGAGAGACTCCTCTCACAGACGACAAACGAAAAAAGCCAAGCAACACATAGACGGACGCAGGGAGACAAGAGAGACGACTCGACACGAGACGCCGACGTCTGTGAACATACGAGGTACTCTGTCGCGATTGTACCTCGTAAGACGCTCAAAAGATACTTTTTGACATTGTCTGTCAGTGATGGCCCTGGTCGAGACCAGGGCCTTGTCGTTCTTAGTCCCATAAAAGCGGCGCCGGGCTCCGCAACGGCTCCACGATTCGAGGCGCCCCAAGGCCGGAGCCTAGGCCCAAGATAGAAGCTGCTTTTGAACAACGTCGAGGGTGGTCCCAGTAAGAACGAACAAGAGCCCAGGAGCCACAACAATTCCAATAAAGTCGCAGGCACAAAAACATAATAATAATTAAAACAATTAAAGGGGAAGAAGGAAAGTACTTTGGCCTTTTACCGACAACTGCGGCTCCCAACAGGACCAGATGAGACATTTCTTCGTCTCTTTCTTTCGAGAGCTCAAGAGAGAACGGACACCGAACACCAGAGGACGTGCACTTACAAGGTTGGTGCAGTTGCAGAGACAGGACAAAAGAGTGTGAGAAGCGAAAAGCACTGGCCAACTCGGTCGATCGATTTTGCCCATGTCTGCCCTCCCTGCGCCCCTGTCATTTGTTTCTTGTCCGGCTGCTGTTGTTTCCTATTCCTGGTAACAACGCCGAGAGTCTGGAATTAACTGAACAACTGAAATAAAGCTGATGAAAGTCAGAATACGAACCACGGTTTTCAACTCACTGCCCGTCTAATACGGAGGGACTTCTTAGCCAAGACGGCATACGACCTCAAAAGGACATGGGTTCTGTTGGTCTTGTCCTTCAAGTCAGTCTTCGTCCAATAGCGGTACATCGTCACTGGAGACTGGGTAGGAGCAGCCGAGTTGAGAGAGCATTGCAGTAGCCTCGATCATCCTTCGTTCACGCCGTCTGCAGCCGAAGGTCTGCCGGCCGCATCATTTTGCTTCTTTTGTTCTTGGGTTGTTCTTCGCTTCCTTTATTTGCCCACCTTTTCTGCTCGTTCTGCTCGTTATTCTCCTTTTTCTTCGCCTTTCTCCTCTTCCTCGCCGCCCCTTTGCCTTCTGGCGCCGCGCTAAGCCTGCATGGAAGCCTGGATGGAAGGAAAAGAAGGAAAAGAAGGAAGGGAAGCCGACGCTAGCTGGCCAGTAGGAATCGAGGAGCCTCTTAGGATCGGACACAAGAATAATGGGCCGTCAGCGCTGCCGGGCGCTACCTGTAGCGGCAGGTTTATTGCCTCTCGCCTCTTTTTCTCTCTGTGGCCAGCGGGAGAGTGCGGACTGTGAACACCACTCTGTTTTGGGACTCCCTCGCCAGAGTGCGTGTGGATGCTGGTGGGCCGTGCGGGGTATTTGTGTACTGAGTATCTGACGGCGAACAGCACACACACCGTACTTTTTACAGCGTGCGCTATCACATGAGGCCACTGTCTCGACTTTTTGCAGTGGCTCGAATGGCTTGTCGAGTCTCTTTTCCACCGTGAGGCGTGAGGGGGAAGGCCACTGTTCGGCGACACCGAAGCCCTGTACAGCACTTGCAGGAACACTTTGCAGACACTTTATCGGGGCTTCAGTGGGCCCCCCTGTGCTATCATTCCTATCAGTGCCAGAAGCTTTTGGGGGATCCCTTATTCCTATTGGTGCCAGCCCCCTCGCGACTTGATGCGGCCTTCATGACGTATTACATACGACGATGCTTGCTTTTGGCCTTTTTGGCGTTTATTGGGCTTGGCTTTTGGGGTTCTGTCCTTGCTTGAAAGCGAGACAAACTCAACAAGATACTGGCGAACTGCTCATTGTCTTTTTCGCAAGTCGCTTGTCGCTTGTTCTCATTCCTTGATCACAAGCAAAACGCCCCATTTCTTGTTTTTGTCGCCAGGTCGGCGAGGACTCCATATATCGTGCAAGCGACCTGATCACTAAATCGTTCTAAGCAGACCTAATCACCTGCGAGCCTCGTGTTTGTTTTGACGCCGTCTGGGGTTCAGCTTCTGGCATTTCCCCCCTCGTTCGTTTTCTGTTTTGGGCTTGATTCGGCCAGCCACTTGCGTTTGTATTGACGTCGGCCGAGAGCTAGTGGCAGAAATGGTGTTCGACAACTCAAAACTTGGAGAACAGTCTCGATCGTGATAGCTTCAGTCTTTGTTTTAACCTTGATTGTGCCAGCCGTCCTTGACAGGTATCGACAACCTTGTTTTTTTGGACCCCAACGAACCCCCAACCGTTGCCGTCGTGCATCTTGTGACGGCACGATCGGCAAAATTCAGGATAAAAAAGAAACGAATACAGACGTAGTCCAGACGCAATACAGAATCAATACAGCAATACAGTCGGTCAGCGGCACAGCGAGGCACAGTCATGGCCTCTCTGAAAGACCTGTAGACGATGGGAATGCAGTCGCAACTGCTACGCTCAGCATAACATGTTTGCACGCCAACTTGACGCCATTTTGACCCTGACAGCTACGTCGGTGGCTGACTCGACGGGCGGGAGTTGCAATGAACAGGGGGACTTTCTCTCCGCATTCGTGATTTGGTCCGTGAGGACGTGACAGTGCAACCTCCTTCGTAAAATACTAACAGCTTTCTCCCTGACGCGAGAAATGAAATAAGCTGCCAGCTGAGGCACCAGAAAAAGAAAACAACAAAATCAATAAGAAAGCAACATCGACTCCGAGTCACAACACAACTCGCCTGTAACCTACTGCACCTCTGCTGCAACTTGTCGTCGGCGGCGAGCGCCACTGCACTGCTGCACTGTAACCCTCCTTTGGGCTCTTTTTGCATTTTTGACTTTTACTTTCCCGCCATGGCCTGCCAAAAAGCTCCAATACCCAGCCCACGAACAGGGGTTGTGACTGAAGTGTGTCGTAGCACTCCATCTGTCGACAGAGGCTCCAACTTGGCTGCCACACCGGCCGGGAATGGGAGCCAGGACAGTCGGACTGTCAGACAGATGCAGATGTAATATGAATGGAGGGGGAAGAGGAACAGACTGATGGTGGTGCGGAACCCGATCTTAGGTAAGATTAAGTTGGGGGGTGGTCTCTCGAATCGAAATTGGCCAGGCCAGGCCCCAGTGTCACTGTTGTGTCGAGCCGTTGCTCCTGTCAAAACAAATGTACATTCAAAGTAGTGTTTGTCTGGCACTGGCACTCTACCACTTAGTGTCAAAGTATTCCAAAACGGCGGCAAGCCGCTACCAGCGATACTTCCAACGAGTCGTGTATTTTTGGACGACAGGCGGCCAGAAAGCAACCACAGCGCCGCAACCATGGGGGCTGTAATTTGCAAACCGGGAACAGGAACGCCTCAACTGCGATGTCGCGATTGAGGGCGGCATTCGGCAGATACATCCTCGCACCCTGGATGCAGGCGGCAGAGAGAAAGAAGAAGAAAAAAAAATATGCAGAACGAATAAAATGGCAAGGGGGGAAATATGTGCTCGCGATCCTTCAAGTTGACGTGCTCGTATATACGTTTGAAGACAAACGCAGTGCGTTGCAACTCTGCTTGCTGTTCATTGCTCTCAAGCAGTTATGCTTTGTCGCCTCTTGTAATTCTCCACCACACTGTACCGCACACACTGCTGTCGATCATGCCCGTGTTGCTTTCATTTCTCTCCCCCTCACCTATCACAAAGAGAAGCTCATTTTGGTCATTTTGGTCATTTCGACCATCTTGCAGGCGACTTGCAGGCACTCGCTCTTCTTGTTTTCTTGCATTTGCTTGGCGCCCGTGAAAGTTGGAGGGCAGGAGCCACCCTTATCGCAACACAACAAGTGTCAAGCATTCGACGAGACATGAAAAGGCATCAGACGGGCAGTCTTTTGTCCTTGGCCCTTTTGCTTCTTTGCAACGCAAGCAGGCAACCTCTCTTGGCTCAAGGTCTAGATGTCGAGGCTTGGATCCTTTTTGCGCTCGATGTTGCTGTTCGTTGTGATTTCATTTGTTGATTTTCGACGGTTCTCTTTGTTGTCTGATCCTTCCTTATCAAAAAGAACGGCCGCTACGAAGCACATCCGTCTTAATAGATGCAGATGCACTTCGGCAACGCCAGAGGGGCTTGACAAGAAAGTACCTTGGCTTGCTTTATTGCCTGCCCGCTTGCCACTTCTCGTACTGGTCTGCACCAAATCTCACTGCGTCCAAATGTCCGGCATCAGCAGCCAAGTCTCTGGGCAAAACCCGACTGATACGGGTAGTGCCATCTCGACATCTCTCAGTATCTTTCAGCATCTTGCAATCTCAATCCCCATGGTCATGCTCATGCTCATGCTCATGCTCACTGTCCTGTCAGCTAGATAGGTACATCCAGCAGACACAAGTATCTCACATGTATCTTGCCCATAATCAACCGTCTTTAGCCCCATCGTCCGTACTTTTTAGTATCCGTTAGAGTCTTTCCTAGCACTGGCCGGGTGAGTTGGCCACTTGCCTGACAGGGCCTGGACCCCGTTGGGAGAAGATGAAGTGACCAAAAGACCGCTGACCCCAATCCAGAGCGAGCACAATTTACATCTCGTTGTGTCTGAAAACCACTGGCACATAATAGCGAAAGCGATTTGGAAAAAAGAACCTCCCATATCCCAAACAGCCCTTTTTTTCTTGGGGCTGGTCGTTTTTGTGTCTTGGTCCCTTTCCAGTGGAGAACCAAGTCGACATGGTGCCAGTGAGGAAAGGGACAAAGCAACAATGGGCACAGACCTCAAACACAAACTCGCCGACAATAAAAAAGAAACTCAGAAACAAAAAGGTACAAGGTACGGCGCCTTGCTCGGAGTGGGGTTTGCTCCCCTGCACCAGCACTTGACTCCTTTCTGTCTAGCGGGCTCGCGGGAAGATACGCTATGCACTTGCAGCGTATTAAGCCACGTCCGGTGTAGCGGAGGAGCGCCAACAGGGACAAAAAGAGACCTAAAAGACGCTGCAAATCGACGTCTCTCCCCCGTCCATCGCGATCTGAGATGGGGAAATGGGACTTCTGTCAGAATGCAGTGTGCAGTCTGCTGTTCTCGTGCTCTGTCGTTTTGCCTGCCCACTCGAGCGACTCCTTCGCGCACCGCCAGCCGTCTTACTTGAGAACCTTACTTTGAAGGGCAGCTGACGGACACTGGAGTGCGTCCACAAATCAACGTTCAAGCCCGGCCAATGACTCTTTTGGCGTTTGGTCTCCTCATCCCCATCCCCATATCAATATTGGCTTTGCCTTTTCTATCACGACAGCCATGGAGCCTCTTCTTGTTTCGTTCTAGCGGCCAAATGTGTTGCTGCATCAGTCCAGAATGGGCTTGCGGGCAGAGGGCAAAGACCCAGGCTCTGCCAGGTTCGCGAGCCAAGAAACCGTAGGCGAAAGAAGCTTGTTTCGATGTCCTGGTTCGGTTTCCTGAACGGCATACCAAGACCGAGGTTGTTTGTGTTCTTGGGGGCTCGGCGGACAGGCCAGCAGGCGGTCTGGCCGGGCAAGTTCAACTGTAATTTTCAGTGGGTGGTGTGTTTCTTTGTTGTGATTTGTGCGCACCTTTTTTGCGTTGTTCTAGAAAAATTCCGTTGCCCAAGCATGTGGAATAACGTGCTTCATGCGCGGGTGATACATACCTGTAGAAAATGTGTGTCGATTCTCTGGCCCATATTCCCTATTCCCTTGAGGCGACGTTGAAGCGTCGTACGCTGTACGCGTCGTCAAATCGTCACGCTGCAGGTCTGCAGGACAATGGGCAACCATCCCGCATCCCGTGCATGTCGTTGTGTCGTATGTCGGGCGTGGGCCACTGTCACCAATCCTCCGGGCATAACGGATTGGCAAAAGCTGATATCAGTACCGTAGCCGCTGCTGCGTTTGTGTTTGGGTCGAAGGGGTGTGTGGACGGCGTTACTCCTGGATTGCAGAGATGGAATCAGACGCAGATTGGGGGATTCCTTATCAAACAGCCTGTGGAATCAAGGAAGTAGCGAACGAGAACCGCAACATTCAGGGCAGGCGCGATGCAGCCCACAGGTCACGCCGTCCCACCACAATTGCCCTGTCTTTTTTGTCGTTTCTGGTCTTGCTCTCTTTGTGGCCTGCCATGTTTGCCTTGATTTCGCGGTTGCGCCTGCCCTTTTTTGTCTCGTGTGTCTTTCTTCGATTTCACCTCCTTTTTCCTCTTTTTGCCTCTTGCAGCGAGGGCGATCCAGAAGAAACAAAATGACCTCAAGATTTGGCAACAGCCAACGACGCCATTTCTGCCTCCAAAATCACCCCAAATCGCACCAAAATTAAGAGAGCGATCGACGTTTTTGCCCCTATCAACGACTGGTGGAGATGGAGCGGAGAGAATGAGCCGCGGCCAAGACAACCCAAATGGGAACAGGATCGGCGCGCTACGAACAAAGTACCCTGGTAGCGCACAGGGCCGGGTATACGGTGTCGGTACTTGTCTGCACTGTATGGTACAATTTAGAGCACTAGAACTACCCACGTCACTGCGTACTAGAACAGTGCACGACAGATCGCGACGTTACTTGGAAAGTTGTAAGTGGGCAGGTGCGCCACTTCTTCTGCCTGATGTTCGTTCTTTCCTTGTCTCTTCCCTGTCTCCTGTTCGCAACTCTCGTCCTTGCTTTCTTTTTCATGTTGTTTTCTCGTCGTTCCTCAAGTCCCCTCGCCCCTTCCTGACGGGGCCATTTCTCCAGTTTTGATAAGGTGTCCAGTCTCCAGTGTCTCCAATCCACCAAGACTTGGCTTGCCCTGTGCGTTATGGGGATTTGCCCTCAATTGTGGTGTGCTCACTGGAGCACTTGTGCCCTCTGGCGGACCACAAAAACGGACCACAATTTCCTCTTACACTGCTAGCGGATTGCCTTTGGAGGAAGTTTGCTGTTTTGCAGGGCCAGCACTATTGTCTACCTCATGCTTTTGCTTGACTTCTTGCCATATTTGCTCTTTCTTGTCAACAGCCACGCGCATCGTTCGATGCACGAGTCGCGCCTTCCTCATAAGCTTTCAAGAGACAACAAAACTGCACAAAATAGGAAAGACACGTAATTTTCGTAGAATCACCTCACCGCGTTTGGGAGAAGGAGCACGGGCATAGCAATTTTTTTCTGCCAGTATCACAAGCCGAAGTCTCAATTTTGCAATTTAGAGCTCGAAAATTTACTCTTTTTGCACGAGACAGAATATCGTCAAATTCAGTACCAGGTACCTGAGCCAGAATCGCACCAGGGTCACCCGAACATCGACCGAGTCAGCACCCATCCCACGCAGATATTGGAACCATTTGGCTTCGTCCGCTGTTTCCGCCCAACGCGTCTCGACGTCTTCCATTGCTCAGGTCTTCAGGTCTTCAGTTCACGCTTGTTTGGGCCTTTTTGGCGTCTTGACAATTCCTCTCACCAAATCGAATCCAATCCCAATCCCACGACATCGTTATCCCACATCCCGCATCACACCCAACGGCGGCTTCAGCTTCGTCTTCAGCTGCACGATCCTGTCTGCCTCGACTCTTTTGGCCTTCCTAAAGCACTCTAATGCTTCCTTTATTTTTGGCTTGCCTGCATCTCGTATGTCCAACCCCCCTCTTTTCCCTGCATCTAGCTACCCAGCTACCCTCTTTGTGAATCGGATGGACCCTTGGCCGGGATGACAGCTCCATCTTGATGCTTCCATGGCCAGCTTGCTTGCCTCGATGTGCATCCTGCCCGGCTTCTCTTTTCCTTCCATTTTTCCTTCCATGCAGGCTTCCATTGAGGCTTCCATGCGTGATCCGCCCTTATTCTCCTGTTTTTCTCCTCATGGATCCTCAGCTTGTTGTCCGTGTGCCGGTGACCAACGACGAAGATGGAAGCCCAAGAAGAGCCCAAGAAGCCCGGCTGTTCCAAACAAAGTGTGGTTGGCGATCTCTCAATATAGACATGGCTGACTGACAGGCGGTTTCTCGCATCACCCTCCCTCCCCCCTTGCGCCTCTCCCGTGCACATCAGTCAACAAGACTAACCAAGACAGAAACAGAAAAAGAGCGCCCGTTACGCGCACCCTAGACACACAAGAAAAGACGCCATACGAGGGCACATACCCCCCGATACACAGCCTGGTAGACGCACTGGCTTCCGTTCAGTTGCATTGCTTTTTTCCAGAGAACGACATACATTTTGCCAGTTTAGACAAGGGCCACTCTGCTTAAAGTTGCCCTGGACTTTGGTGTTTTTGAAGCCTTTTGCTTTTCATAGAACAGGACCGTCTGCCGTCCTGCTCCCGTCCTCGGCCTGCCCTGCCCAGTTCTTCTTCGTCGTCTAATTTCGTCCCGTCTCTTTTCTCTCCGCATCCCGTCTGGTCCACAAGGCAATCGACCCGTTCTGTTGTCTCTTGCCTCCCCCAGCTCTTGAGTTCAAGAGCACATCCAAAGCATCCAAAGGACCAGAAAAGTAGTATCTCTTACCCCATCGAATTGTTCACATCTACGCCCACTTTCACCTCCTTGTTTGGCTGTTCCTCGACCAAAACCCTCTTTTAAACCCTTCTAGGCAGGTCGACGAGCTGCAAAGACGCCCGAATACCCACCGGCGCGGCAACGGGTCCCGCCTCCCTGCCATCTCTTGTGTTGACCCCCCCTGCCAGCTCGAGCCAAGTGAACCAGCATTCTTCGTCTTCTACCCATCCTTCTAGACGGAACACCCACTCCACTCACACAACCAGCGCCAACGCCTCTCTCTCTCTGTGTGTGTCACTCTCTCTCTATTTCTCTGCCTCAAGCTTGCCCCGGATTTGCCTCTTGCTCCGACTCGCTTGAGTTACTGAGTTTGTACCTAGCCCGTTCCCTTTTTCGCCTCTTTCCCTGTCCTAAAGACTAGGGCCCTTCAGTTACACTATCTGACTATCTCCTTGTTTCTCCCCTCCTGTTGGAGCTATCTCGCTGTGGTCGACTTACACCCTTGCCACATCCTCTTGTTCCCTGCATACTTTCCCCCCATTTGACCTCTCCTCCGGTCTTGGCGCCTGGCGTTTCCATAATACCTATCTCACAGAGCACTTACTCACTTGTCTGTGTGGCTCTCACCTGGGTTTATCTCAGACGCTCACTGTGTCTGTGTTGTGTTGTCGAGAGAAAAGGTCACCTTTGCTCTCTTTTCCTCTTCCCATTCTCTCACCATCCTGGTTTTCCTTTTTGTTTCCCTCCCACCCTCAAGTTTAAACCCAATTGCTCCACACAACCTTCCTTATCTCGTCGTTGCAGCTTCTTTGACAACGAGTTGCAAAAAACGGGGTGGCCGATCCTTCCTCTCTCGAACAGACCTCTATCGTCTCTGGCGGGTCCCCTGCTCATCACATTGCTTTTTGGTTCACGCGTTCTTCGTCGAGAGCTGCTTTCTTATTTGAACCCCTTCCCGTCCCCCTCCTCTGGATCGTCTCTCCCCCCTTTGCTCTCCTCTCTTCTTCACCTCTCCACCTCTCTCCATCTTCTTCTCTTCTCATCACCAACTCTCAATTCCTTCTCTTGTTTTTCTTATTCTTCTTTCCTTTTGAGATTTGAGAGTCATCAACAACAACACACAATGTCCGACAAAGAGGAGCTCGGCTCCGCCAACGGCGGTGGCCTCAAGGAGTCCCCCAACTACGACCTCTCTCAGCGCCAGAGCAATGCCGTCGGCGAGATCAACCACCAGGCCGCCCTCCCTGATGGTGTTGCCGCCACCCCCCAGGAGGAGTCCCTGCGCGTTCGCATGGGTCTCAGCATGAAGTCGTTCCAGAAGCGCAACTACGGTCCCGGTATCGTCGAGCTTGATCGTCGGATGAAGCCTCGCCATCTGAACATGATTGCCATCGGCGGCTCCATCGGTGCTGGTTTCTTCGTCGGTTCCGGCAGTGCCCTGCACACTGGTGTAAGTTGCAGCCCCAATTGCCTTTAACGGCAGTTTTGAGTTTTGGCTTATTTCTCTTATTTCCGACACGTCTAACAAAAATTTACAGGGCCCCGGTTTCCTGCTTATTGACTTCCTGATCATTGGTGTCATGATGTTCAACGTCGTCTACGCTCTTGGTGAACTCGCTGTTATGTACCCGGTTTCTGGTGGTTTCTACACCTACTCTGCTCGCTTCATTGATCCTACCTGGGGTTTCGCCATGGGCTGGAACTACGTCGTAAGTTGCAACTGTCCGAGTCGATGCTCATATGCGGCAATGTCATATTCTAACAACCAATTTCTAGATGCAATGGGCCGCCGTCTTGCCTCTCGAATTGACAGTATGCAGTTTAACAATTGCGTATTGGAATCCTGACATCAACCACGCGGCTTGGATCTCGCTCTTCCTCGGTCTCATCATTATCGTCAACATTTTCGGTACTCTCGGCTACGCTGAGGAGGAGTTCTGGTCCTCTGTCATCAAGCTGTCCGCTACCGTTATTTTCATGATCATCGCTTTCGTGCTCGTCCTTGGTGGCGGTCCCAGCAGCGGCCGCTACGACCACTACTGGGGTGCTCACACCTGGTACGACCCCGGCGCATTCCAGAACGGATTCCGTGGTTTCTGCAGTGTCTTCGTCACGGCTGCTTTCTCGTTCTCCGGTACTGAGCTGGTCGGTCTCGCTGCTGCTGAGGCTGCCAACCCCGTTAAGGCTCTGCCCAGCGCCATCAAGCAGGTCTTCTGGCGTATCACTCTTTTCTACATCCTGGGTCTCTTCTTCGTCGGCCTTCTGATCGATTCTACCGATGACAGCCTGCTCGGCGCCAACCCGTACGCTGATATCAACGCCTCCCCCTTCGTGCTCGTCGGCAAGTACGCTGGTCTGAAGGGCTTCGACGACTTCATGAACGTTGTCATTCTCATCTCTGTGCTGTCCATCGGTGTCGCCTCCGTCTACGGTGGCTCCCGTACCCTGACTGCCCTCGCCCAGCAGGGCTACGCTCCCCGCATCTTCACCTACATTGACCGCTCCGGCCGCCCGCTTGTCTCGGTCATTACGCTGATCCTGTTCGGCTTCCTTGCCTACATCTCGCTTGCCGCTGCCGGTTCTACCGTCTTCGACTGGCTCCTGGCTCTTTCGGGTCTGGCTGCTCTCTTCACCTGGGGCTCCATCTGCCTGGCCCACATTCGCTTCCGCAATGCCTGGAAGTACCACGGCCACACCCTGGACGAGATCCCCTTCAAGGCCATTGGCGGCATCTGGGGCTCGTATATCGGCCTGGGCCTCAACATCATTGTCCTGCTGGCTCAGCTGTTCACTGCCATCGCTCCCGTCGGCGGCGGTGTCAACGACGCCCAGGGCTTCTTCAAGTCCTTCCTTGCCTTCCCCCTGGTCATTGCCTTCTGGATCTGCGGCTACATCTGGAAGCGCCGCGGCTGGCTGCGCACCTCGGAGATCGACGTCGACACTGGTCGCCGTGAGCTCGACTGGGACGAGATCAACGAGTACCGCGCCAAGCTGGCCAAGATGGGTGCCGTCCGCCGCATCTTCTACACCGTCTTCATGTAAATACACTACAAGGAGGTTGGTACTTTCAAGTATCCGGGGCCGATGCAAGATGTTTTAATTGCCAAAGCAACTTGCATGCAACATCTTTTATTTTTTTTTTTGAAAGACATTTTGGGGCACGACATATTTCCACGCCATTGTTGGGAAGCATCTGTTGTGCTCGCAAAATTGATTACAATGATACCATTTCTGTTGTTGTTGGCACGGATAGGATGAAGAGATATTAGGGAGAATTAGGAATACACTATTGAGGAGGACTCCAGGGGACGCAAACTTCGCAAGGTGGAAGGGAAGGTGCGATGATTTGATACCTAACTGCGTTATACCATACTTTTTCATTTTCACATGTTCAAATACATTCAAAATATCTTTTATTACGACGCTCTTTCCTCTTCGATGCATTCAGTGACTTTGTTTATGTGACCATGCTTCGCTCTTTCCCCTCATCATGATTAGTAGGCGCGCCCTCAGGTGGTACAGGAAAGCGCGTCCGTCGACTGCGCGGCGCGCTTTCTTCGCGACGGTAAAGCGCGCGGTGTTGCCAGAAAGGGAAGGGACGATGCGACTTGCTCAGACGAACGGGCAGTAGCATCTCGATCTCCATTTTCTATTCAGTCCATGGCCCGACGCAGCCGCGATACTAGTAGTTATAGCCAGGGATACCACACGGTCATGGCAGCGTACATTGAGCAACTCTTGCAAAACTGATAAGATCGAGCATACTGGGCAAACTGACGTCAGTCTGTAACCCAGCAGCACATGACTTGGGCATTTGCGTGGGGTTTGCACTACCGAGCACTTGCCCCGTGTCGCTTCTCGATTAGGCATTCAGCCGCGCCATTGCCTAACTGGGCGCGCCCCCATCGCTCCTGCTCATTAAACCCTAAAATTTCCCGGCCCTCCTCAGGCCGCCATGCCTGCTGTGTTTCACCCGCTAACGCCCTTTTGCCCCTCTAATCAGGTCTGCCCAGGTGGCTCCTCTTTTTCTTCCAGAACCTTTGTGGCAGATAAGCGATTAGCCCTCAGACATCCCACGCACTACCGCCTCTGCTCCTCTCTTCCGATACTCCTAACCAAAGCCGGCCCATTTCGACGCCGACGGCTCGAACTACCTTTCGACGAACCTTCCTTCTTCAAGGCATCGCTGTATAGTCTGTTCGCGATACGCATCTTCATTTCTGCCATCGAAATCCTTTCGTCGACGAGCCCTCCCCTCTCTCCCTCGAATCGTGCGTCCATCTCCCACAAACTCCGACACTTCCAAAGACCTGGTGTGACAACTCCGGAAGCTCCGAGAGTTCTACCCGACAGACCACACACGATTTGGCGTCGGACCAAGAGAGCCCGCATGACGTTGCCCTCACATCCATCTCATTTGCGTCTCGATACAGACGACAGGCCCTCTTCAGATCCTCCTCATCACACTTCCAAAGCAAGGCTGCAAAGGCCTCAATCGTCCCCTCTGCAAGAGCAAACAACCTAGACCCGTTTCGCCTTCGACATCGCACCATTACCTCCACGCATCAAATCTTCATCGACGTCCGAGAATCCTTTGACTGCAACCCGGCAGGAAGTATCACCGTCGCCTCCTCCTCCGGACACCGAATGCTGGTGCTCCCAACCAACACCACCATCATTATAGAATCGGCACGTCATCAGCAATGGTTGACACCAGATCTGCCAAGCGGCGGCGATTGCTAGGCTTGGAATCGGAGGCATCCTCGTCGCGGCAAACGGTCAAGAATGAAGGCGGTAGGACATGCCCTTCCCTCCGGCCGTCCCGTGAAGCGGACGGCAAGGAGGCCCAGACCTACGACACGTTCCACCCGTTTCAACGACTTCCACCGGAGCTGCGGCTGCAAATTTGGCGAGAGGTCTCTCAGGAGGTGGCCAAACCATTCCACCCTCTCCGTGTGCGCATGTACCGCGGAAGCGAGCGTGTATACAATCCCCCCAGCACCACCGGCAAAAGGAGCTATACCACCAAGCACGTGGCACGTCTCGCAGCGCTGCCAGACCTTGGCATAGTCACCAAGCAGCGCCGTGCTCTGTTGGCGATTAACCAAGAGTCCCGCAACGAGTTCATGAAGCTGTGGGACACCACGATCCCGCTCGAGCGAGGCCGTTTATTGCGCTTCAGTTACAAACACGACCTCGTCTACCTCGATATTGTTAACGCTTCTGTCATTGAAGACCTGATTGCCATGCGCGAAAACGATGAGCTTCCCGAGTTCACGTCGGCCATTGGCCACCTGGGCCTCGACATGACACCGAGCATGCCTCTGTGGATGCTCAACAGCCACGAGGACTTTGAGCCGCAGATGCAGATCGTGCTCTGCTTCCGCAAGATCCACACGTTCTCTCTGGTCGCTTTTAGCCGCTTCGAGCCCGAGATCAACTGGCTGTCCACCTCGGACGTCAACTGGATCCTGTCGCGGACACGCAATCACCGTGTCTTTCTGCGCGGGTTCCCTGCGATCGAGTCCATTCGCAATTACCACAATCTGCAGGCCAACATGGGCAACCAGCGCCGGTTGGCCATGGTGCGGCACGACTGTGCCATCTGCACCATCCATAAGTGCATGTTTGTCAATGATGCGCTGGGCAGCAATGCTCCCCGGCAGGCTGTGGTGCTCTCCCGCTCTCAGCTCAGCACAGAGGAGTCTGAGTTCCTTCGTGGCATAAAGCACCACTTTTTGGTGGCAACGCATCCCTACCTGGCCCACCGCGTCCCCCAGTACAACAACGGCACGGATCTTTGGTGGAAGAACAAGCCCTTTGAGCAGGAGCCTATTGACACGGCATCGTCTGATGAGGACGATGACGAGGACGATGAGGAGGGCCACGACCACGATCACGACGATGAGGATGATGATGAGCCGAATAGTGACAACGGCGGCGGCCATATCCACGGTATGGACGGGGACTCTGACAACGAAGTTTTCCACGACCATCTTGAGACGGACGAAGACGAGGAGTTCGGCTTCAACTAGAAGAGTTCCCAGATTATTCTTTTATTCTTGCCAGGGGATAGTATCGTTTCGACTGGTTTTTTGCGACGACTTTTATCCTCATTTCTCTTCTCTTCTTTTCCTTTTTTTCTGTCTTTATTTTTACCAACTTGGCCTCCTCCAGAGAGGGATGTTCTTGGCGTTTTGGACCACAATGATACCTTGGGAAGGGGCATTTCATTTTTGTTATTCATGTTCTATTATTCTTACTATGGGAAAACGGATATGGCGTTTGTGAGGTGCAGTGATTTTATTTTCATCTTTCCCTGTTTTATTACTTTACAGGTACCTCTTAACTTTAGACCCTATTTGTTACTGTTTGTGATGAAGGAATTAGTTTCGTTGTGTTATCTTATGTTTTGTCTGGAGTATGAATATCTGTGTCTCATGCTGGTTGTGCTATTATGATTAAACGTGCGTACGAATATGACGAGAACGAGTGGATGGTTTTGTTGTACGTTGAGTTCCGATGTGTTGTGTTGATTGATTTGAATAACCTAAGATCATTTTTTGGCAAGGAAAAATTAATAAATAATAAATAAAAATAAACAATGACAAAGTAACAAATGGAATAATATGCCTCAAATAATATGCCTTGAACAATCAATATGCATTGAATAGCATACAGCGTCATGTATTCGTAGTATCGTAGTATGGTATCATTAAGCTATTGTAATATGCGCCTTCCCTGTGCCTTCCTTAGCCTCCCTTGATTTTCCCGGTCTCCTCGCTCCTAGTAATTCCGCTTGACGTTGTCAACAAACTCTCGGCCGGCCTTGGCCCCATCATGTGCTTGCCGGAAGACCTGTCGCTCCCACTCGTCGAGACTCCTTAAGAACTCCTGGCCCGCATATCCCACGCCCAAATTGCTGCTTGTGTTTCCTGGGTCGTCTTTCCGGTCTTGCGAGTCGCTGCTTGTGTTGATCGAGTTTCCGCCGCGACCGCCAGCACCTCCTCCACTGCCTCCACCGCCGGGCCCTCCTGCTGATTGCCCTCCGACCTTGCGGGCGTGCATGCCAATCTCGTCTGTGCGGCCGACAAATGCGTCTCGGAGAACGGCTGCCAAGTCAGCGTCTTCAAAGAGGTCGAGCATGCGCGTGGCGAGCGAATAGAAGTGTGCAGACTGGTCGCGTAATGGAACGGCGCGGGGATCGGCCTTGAGGGCCTGGATGACATCGTGGCGGAGGGCAGGAGGGAGGTTGAGAGTGAGGAACGGTTTTGCGTCGTCCGTAGTTGAAGATGCCGGGTTGTTGGCGAGGGCAAGCATTTCTGCGAGCCAGAGCGGCAGATTGAGGCGTGTCCCTGCCTTTAGGGTATGGGAAGGCGTCTGGTCTAGGTATCCGAGGCCGGGCACATCGATTTGAAATTCGCACGGGATTTTTTCCGCATCCGTCAGGATGGCGTCGACGTCGTAGTACGACATTTGTGTGGGAGAGGAAGTGAGGGTAGATGTTAAAGGAAGGATAGAAGTCGATATTTGCCGTTTTGTCACGATCTTCGGGCGGCGGCGGTCTTATTTGGCGGTCATCATCGAACGTCAAAAGTTGTGATCCGTCTGATGTTTAAGTGGTTTGACGTGAAGACGCGCCGACGCGATGCGATAGAGGACCCGCTTTTTTTGCGATTGGCACGAGCCACAGACCAGCCACAGGGCGCCCTTGACCAAACCACATCCCGCCTGGAATGACGACACAGGTAACCCCGCCAGTGGAGAGTGGAGGTCGGACGACGGCAA
Organism: Sporothrix pallida; assembly: GCA_021396235.1. NCBI lineage: Eukaryota > Fungi > Ascomycota > Sordariomycetes > Ophiostomatales > Ophiostomataceae > Sporothrix > Sporothrix pallida. The sequence goes on along the minus strand of WNYG01000049.1, from coordinate 196,902 downwards.
AGCTCGGGTGGAGAGCCGGCTGGATTGGTCAAGCTCGTGCCTGAGACAGAGCTCTTTCAGCGTCAAATGGTGCATGTTCAGTGCTTCCTGCGCCTGCCCCTCTTACCTCCGACCAGGAATTACGAAACTGGGGGCACGTTTCCGAGCTCTCCCAATTGGCAATTGGTGCGCGGAGGTGCTCTTGCTTGCTATGAAATTCCCAGCTGTCAGAGTGCAACCCCCCAATCAGCGGCTTCTTAAACTTGACATCATTGACAGCATCCACCTGCCAAATTTATCTCCATCTCCGCCAGCTACTTTTTGACTTCTTTTTCTTCTTCCACTTCCTCCTCAACCACAACAAACTTTTGCCCACGATAACACCACCACCACACATCACAATGGCTTCTCTCCTCCGCACGTCGACCCTTCGCGCCGCCCGCCAGGCTCGGCCCGCGGCCGCTGCCCTGAGCACCACCTTTGTCCGCACCAAGGCCACTCTGCCGGATCTTCCGTGTATGTCAATACCCCTAGATAACGATACTCAATTGATTCACGCACTGACTTTGCAGATGACTACAACGCCCTTGAGCCCTACATCTCCACCAAGATCATGGAGCTCCACCACTCCAAGCACCACGCAACCTACGTCGCCGGCCTCAACAGCGCCCTCGACACCATTGCCGAGGCAAACGCCGCCGGCGACCAGCGCAAGGCCGCAAAGGCCGCGCCTCTCCTCAACTTCCACGGCGGTGGACACATCAACCACTCCCTCTTCTGGGAGAACCTCGCCCCGGCCTCCCGCGACGGCGGCGGTGACCCCTCGGGCGCCCTCAAGGTATGATTTGTCTTTTGTCCTCACTCGCTTCGCTCGTTCGATTATCTCCCTTTTTCTTCATCTTTTCTTCTCCTTCCTCGCTCACTGCGCTCACTCGATTCTGCCTGCCCGCTCGTTGCTCGTTCGCTACGCTCACTCGCTAACTCGCTACTCCAGACCCAAATCGAAAAGGACTTTGGCTCCACCGAGGCCCTCGTCAAGCAGTTCAACGCCGCCCTCGCCGGCATCCAGGGCTCTGGCTGGGCCTGGCTCGCCAAGGACTCGGCCTCCGGCACCCTCGCCCTCGTCACCCGCGCCAATCAGGACCCTGTCTCGGGCACCCTCGTGCCCCTCCTCGGCATTGACGCCTGGGAGCACGCCTACTACCTGCAGTACGAGAACCGCAAGGCCGAGTACTTCTCCGCCATCTGGAACGTCATCAACTGGAAGACCGTCGGCCAGCGCTTTGAGAAGGCATAAACAGTACACAGTCACGGCCAGGCTTTAGCTTCAGCGAGACTGAAAAACGCTGTATATTTTGAATAGCATATCCACAAGAAAAATAAACAAAATTAAGCATAATATGGCATGGACTGAAGCATAGATGTGCAAGAGATACCAAAACTAAACTAAACCAAAACGCCCACTGCCTATCTTATTCAAACTGGTCCAGCTCCCAGTAGCCATAGCGCATCTGGATGTTCTCCATTGTGTTGCACTTGGGGTGGAAGTGGTCTTCTGCATCGCCCCATGGGAACATGGCCACAAGGCACAGCTCGTCGGGGTGCTGGCACGGATCGCACTGCTTCCACGTCGTCCACTGCAGCTTGGCCATGAGGTTGCTGACAATCTCGCGCACCTTGACTTCCTTTTCTTCGTCAAGGCTTGGGGCATCGCCGTCGGTTGTTGTCGTAGCATGAGCATTGGCCGACTCGTTGTAGATGACCGAGCGGATATCAAAGAGCGATGTGCAAATGGTGCTCGTCACAGTCTCCAAAGCCAAGTAGATCGACCGATCTTCGGGTGTCCACGAGTCCTTTTGCTCCAGTGCGCCCCATAGGTACTGCTTCGTGCACCGCTCCAGCTGGAGAGCGTGCGGCTCGTCGCGGTCGACGCTGTTCATGTACGCATAGAGAAGCGTGGGAATCATCTGGCCCGCCAGCTCCGTGATGGGCTTGGAAGTCCCGCGCGCCAGCTGGTCCAGCCGCTGCGAGTACCGCGTCACCACCATGTCCACAATGCCTTGCCAGTCGATCGTGTGGCGCCTGTGGACCGACAGCGGCCCACGCGCCGCCACGACATCCTGGATACGCGCCCGGATCCCGCGCCGCTCGCTGCGCGTCACATTCAACAGTCGCGGCAGCTCCGGCCGGGACGCGTCAGGGTTGGTGAGGTTGACATCGTAAAAGAAAGCCGACACCATGCTGGACCAGTCCACGTGGATACGGCCTGTGGGGAAACCATGGTACCGCAGAGACACGCCCCGCAGAAACTCGGACTCGACAAACATCGGCAGGCCGCCCGTCTCATTCCCAAAGGGGCTGGCCTGGATGGTCACGACGTCAAGACCGCCCGCCTCGCTGAAATCACAGTAGATAATCTCAAAGCCGGCCTCGGTCCGCACAAACCCGTCGATGCGGCTGCCCTTGTCGTCCCACGACCAGTCCTTGGCCATGTCGCACAAGCCCTTGGCCCGGTCGAGCTCGCCGCCCCAGACCTGGCCGCCGCGGCCGCCTTTGCCCTTTTTTCCCTTTTTGCCCTTGCCGGGCTTCTTCTTGTCTTTCTTCCCCTTGTCCTCCGAGTGATATCCGCCGTTACTTCTGCTCCACCCCAGCAGCATCAGGTCCTGTGTGTCAACACAGCCAAAGTCGGTCTTGCCGGCCGACATGCCGTCAATGTACAGCAGGTTGAGCGGCCGGTTGGCGCGGTACGTGTGGAAGTAGCCGCGGAAGGCCTTGTCAAGGTCTGGCAGTTGCGGTCTCTTGGGTTTGTCGCTGTCGCCGTCGTCATGGCCCAGTGTTTTCTGATCGGGCTCCTCATCCAACATCTCCCGGAGGAGGCTTCGCCGATTGTAGTGTGCGTGGGCTACATCCCATTCCGCATCGGCATGTTCATCTGGCGGCGGCCCACCAGGAGATCCTTCACCAGGAGGACCCTCACGGGGCGGCCCCTCTCCTGGCGGCCCCTCTCCTGGCGGAGACCATGGCGGCCTTCGTTCTCCACGGCCCCGCCCAAACATTTGCGCATGCTCCAGCTCAAACGCCAGCCAGTCGAAGCCTTCTTTTGTAATGCCCTCCGCTCGGTGCGGTTCGTCGCCGCCGTGGTACAGTAGCTGGCCCTCGGGCACCGTCGCCAGAAAGATGGACATGCCATTGTGGTTGAGGGACGAGCCCCATTGCCGCGTGGCCGAGTGGACGGCATTGAAGATGGAAAAGGCGTTGCGTTGGATGGCGTCGTCGCTGGGAACTAGAGACTTAGCTTTGGAGCCGTCGATATCGCCTGGCCGGGTGGTTCCAGAAGCGGTGGCAGTTGCCGCGTATGACAGCAGTGCCAGACAGCTGGTCCGTAGGACTGCGGAAAGCGGCGCCATCATGTGCTGATCATGTGCCGGCTCGAGTTTGATGTCGTATGTCGGATTGTGTAACAGGCGGGAAGAAGGAAGAGGCAGAAAGACTTTCAACCGAGAAATATACTGACAGGCCTGATCCTTTAAACTCTGATAACAAAATATCGCGGTTGCCTGCGGCCAGCTTTGGTCGCCGAAGATCCGAATCGATAACCAAAATACTAAGATGAGAAAGTAGATAAATAGATAAATAGATAACTGATGGGATGGAGAGCATTATATGTCTCAAAAATCAAGAAAATGCCCGGGGTATCAATGGGGAAGTTACCAGGTCCCAGAAAAGGAAGCAAGCGGCACGAACACGCGTGCTTTCTCTCTCCCGGTTTTGCGACTCACACCCAACAACCTTCTCCTTTTTCGACTCCTTTTTTCGGGCCTTGTTTACGGAATTCTAAAGAAGGCTGCATGGAACCCACCATTTTCCCTTCCTTCTTCTAGCCTTTCTTACGTTCTTGCCCTTAACTCTCACTCTCAGCCAGGTAGCCAAGTTGTTTGTCGCTGTTTATTGGCTGCGCAAGGCTGGCCGCGTCATCCGAATCAGGAAGGACATATGCCAGACCTGCCAAACGCAAGGAGCGTCATAAGCTTCAGTGGGTCCCTTTAATTCAGGACTTGTTCAATCGTAGGGCTTGCCCTGTTTCCTTAACACGTTCAGTAAACAGCATCACGAAATGTCGTTTTGGCCTCATTCAGTCTTATGTTTTGCAAACAAATTTATCTCTGTCACAGTCGCTTTCCATCTGCACAAATATCGCTCGGCGGTGAATCAGACGGATGAACCCTCTTTGCCTAGCTTTGAGCACGAGCTCGGCCGCCACTGTGATTGGGCTGGCAGGTCGCTTCCTTCCGAAAACAGTCTAGTGAGGCTAAATTCATGACAGGTGAATGAATGGCATTTCAAGTTGCAGCAAAATCAGATGGCTTATGCTCTATGTTTTCAGATGAGACTTATATATTGGTCTCATTGAGGGCTTATCGAGTTGTGAGCTGTCTTTTTCGATGTGAATTTGTTGTTTCTAAGACAGCTTATTCTCTAGCTTTGGTCTTTTCTTTTTCAAGCACAGAACTATTGTGGTTATTAAATATTCGTCTTTTCAAGAACTATTTCAAATATATATAAAAAAAAAAAAAAATCACTAAAAAGACGACATAAGATGAAAAATTCAAAAGAATTAAAGGGAACAATACCGACTTTGCCAGTTGCCTGGCATATCTCGTATGAGACTAGCAATATGACAGCCCAGGCACAGGTCGATGGTTCCTGTTTGGGTCCCTCTAGCCCCAAGACAAAACATTTGGTGGCCCCGGCCTATGTGTGCGAGACAGGCATAATTAACACGCAATTATGTCATCCAAACGTTCTTTTCTCTCTAGCTTCTAGAAAATGGCTTCGCTCTTCAAAATGAAGCAGCTTCTTACCAGGTATCTCGTCAGGACACATGGGTGACAGGAGGTAGGCAGGCGGGGGATATTCTGTGGGGGGGACTGGGCATGCTCAATTATCACGCAACGAGACGTGCCTTCTATTCTGGTCTCGATGGGCACCTTCCTCGTCAGCGAATCAAGGACCAAAATAAGAAAACGAGGAAAGAACTCAGGCCTCGTGATCAATATTTATGCAATTGATGCCCCGAATGTCTCTCTACCATCGTACGACAGGCACCACAATATGCAGTTGTGAGCAGTGTGACAATGCGGCAATCCTGTAACACGAAACCACGTCGAAAGCTCACCTGTTTTTGTTTTGGGTGCACTGGACCCCGAATGCTGCCCCGCAGAGGTTCTCGAAGCTCCCCTCACTCCCTGTCTCCCACGCGGCTGGCACTCATTCGATCACCAAAAGTGCCCCCAAGAGCCCACAAAATACAGCTTCAGTGATCCACAATCCCTGTAACAGCTTGCACAACCCACCTCTTGTGACGCTAAGGTGGGGCGATTGGCGCCCTGGCGGCGTCTTAGCTGTGCGTCTTTCTGCGGGAGCTAAGGCTCGCAGGCGGAGTAATCGCACCTCATCGCATCAAGAGCCCGTTCTTGCCTTGTTACGTTCTTACCCGAATAGGTCCGGTGCTTTTGCAAGTGCTTCAATGGCTTCGAACTGACAGGAGATGGAAAGGGCGACCGAGGCGTCTTTGGCCACTCGGCTGTCCCTTTGTGCCTGCGATCACGCCGACAGTGACGCTGACTAGTCAAGCGTGATTTGTGCATCCATGGAAGTGTAGGAAATAAGGAAAGAGGCCAAGACAGAGAAGGAAAGAAGGTCAGGTGGAAACGGGCAAAAATGCAGCAGCAAGAACGTTTTTAAAGAAACGCACACCCCATTCAGGGTTCTCTTAGTCGTGTGCGATGTCAAAACACTCCAATTGCACAGCATCTTCTGCATCAAACCCTTGCCCGCATCCCAAACTCACCGAACGGCATCGTGCAACAAAAAACGACGAGTCCTAAGAGCCGTAAGTTGTCACCGCTTGCTGGTTGAAGCATGTTAACCTTTGCTACTTCCTACCCCACGTTGATCTCTCTCTCTTGCCCTTCTGTAGCCTGCCAGCACCGTGCCTTCCCATTCCATGAACGCCGTTTCCTTCGTCCTTTCCCTCGCGGTTTTCTCTTTCCTTGACCGCCCCATGGTTCCTTCCAAAAGTGTATCTCTTCATGGCCTTGCCCCTCCGGTCAGAGTATCACGAGGCCTCATTTGGGAAGCAACGAGGGGGTGGCTGCAGCTGCTCTGCACAGGTCTACCAATGTGCACTTACAGCTTGCATACACGTCGCAGACCGGGCGCAGTTGACTCGCTGGCTCACCTTGGGCAGCTTCTTCGCTTGCTGCTTCTGCAGTCTCTGCAGCTCACGATGCATTTCCCATGCAGCAATCACACATCCACCGCATGCTTTCACAGCAGAGAATAAGGCATTGGGGGACATTGGAGACACCGAGCACATTTCAAATTTTCAATGAGTTCATCAATTGACCAGAAATCAGGACTTGGCCATTGCTTGCCACTCTCTTGTCGATCAACGAAAACAGCCTTGATCACGAATCCTTCTTGAAGGCGACTACGAACGAACTCGCGGGAATAAGCCTTTGGAAAAGACAAGAATCGAAGCTTCCAAGAATCGACGGCTTAAAAGTATAATCGAACACCGAGATAAATCAATGTCTAAAGAAGACAGCGGCGTGCATCAAGGTGGTGGCTCCCTTGATGTGGGGGCACTTGAACTAGCTACCCCCGTCTGGTCAGCCGAACAAGGTGCGTTAGACCAAGGCCCACAGGAGCTTCTTTCTTTGTCGTGTTAGCGCTCGCTTTTTTGGACAAACTTTCCATCGCTCCTTCCCTTTCCCTTGGCCAAATTGCTTGGTATCACCGCTCAAATCAACCATTCCTTGGTTCTTTCTTTGTCTGGAGGAGCGGTGTATTGATCGCTCTGTGGGGGGAAGGTGCGAATGACCAGGAAAGACTGCGGCGAGAGCAAGGAAAGAGGGACGAAGGCAACGGCTACACACCTTCACCGGGGAAGCACCGCGTCGTGCCCGCGCCGAATCACTTCGGTCGCTCTTTCCTCGTCCAGTCGAACACCTTGTTTGGTCCCTCGTACCTTCCTCGTTAAGCACCAATCGTGTCCTTTGCTCCTTCCATCCCAACATAAATTCACGAACCTCCCATTGTTGACATCCTTTTTCTGCCCCTCCCCGCCCTTTTCTTCTTTTTCACCTCCCCCCTTTTTTCTCCCACTTTTTCTTCTTCTCTTTTTTTCTGAGTCTACATCCCATCGCCAACTTGTGTTTTGCTTTCCTGCTTGCACTGTTCTTCGTCTGCAACTCGCATCGAACCACTACCAAGGCTGTTGTGATCTGACCCCAAAACAGACCACCATTGTGTGTATCTTACATCCTTGCCACTTTTCGCCCCACCCCCACAGGACCAAGAACCCACAGAAGCTCCCTATTTATTGGTGTCCAACGTCATTTGCAGATCATCAGCGCGTGAGGGAGGCGTGTTAGTGAGACCAAATGTTGAATGTTGACTGACACGTTTTTTTTTCCTTTAAAAATCTAGCACCCTCTCGCTACTCCGATTCCGTCAGTCCCAAAGGCTCCAATCCATTTGAGCCTCCTGAAGAACACAAGGAACACGGAGATCACCCAGGTCAACATCACTTGACAAGTATTCGACCGCTCGCGCTAGCCATCATGTCTTTGACCGGTGGACGTAAGTTTTCCACGGGCACTTCGGTGCACCGCAAGCGGCAGATGAGCACTCTCGTCGAGACCGAGGGTGCTTTTGGACCGTCCCTGACTGTAAGTTCAACACCTCGCCCAACATACAAAATTGCGTGTGGAGAATGAACTTGGGACCAGCTTCTAATGTTTGCTTTAGACCCTCTATGTCGGTATCTCGGCCGTCTTCTCGGACGACCACACTGCTGTCGTGGCTCTGGCCATCCACGACTCTGTCTACCTCGTCGACTTTTCGGTCAAGCACCTCGATCTCGACGAGAAGAGCGGCGGTAGCGACGATCGCATTGCCGACTATGTCATTGATGAGATTGAAAAGTACGAGCACGAGAACTTTTCCAAGTTCATTGGTGCCGGCTTGCCCACGACTCTTAAATACATGAGTCCTTCCCTCTGTTCGCGCCTCTGGCTTGAGCTCGATATTATCCCCATCGTCATGCGTCCCGACGAGGAGCATAAGGAGGCCAGTTTCTGGGACATCAAGCGTGTCGACGAACAGGCTGATTCCATGGCACGCAAGTGTATCCTCAACTTTGGCCCCTCGCTGGTGCCTCTTCTTCAAGTTGGCTGGCGTGGCGTTGTCCAGACCGATGCTGGCTTTCGGGCCAACCTCACCATCCTCCAGAATCACAAGGACACCTGTGGACCGACCACCTGGTCTTCGGTTGCGCTCTATGCCAAGCAGCTCCGTTCCAACAAGACCAAGATTGCCTTCTTCAGCAGCACCCCTCAGGGCGGTGGCGTCGCGCTCATGCGTCATGCCCTCGTGCGTTTCTCGCGTCTCATGGGTGTTGACCTGACGTGGTATGGTACGTATCAATCATATGCTCAAGTTTTGATGTTTCCAGACGGCGGTATCTATCCTCCTGAACCTGACTAACACACACCAGTGCCCAAGCCCCGTCCAGGTGTTTTCAGAATCACCAAGAATATCCACAATATTCTTCAGGGTGTCAGCCATCCCGATCAGCGCATCTCCGCCGAGGAGAAGGCTTCCATCATCAGCTGGATTACCGAGAATGCCAACCGCTATTGGTTCTCTGAGGGCGGCCCTCTGCGCCCCCCTGAGGAGGGCGGTGCTGATGTGATCATCGTGAGTTTTGCGAGTTGGAAGAAATTGACCCCTAAAATGTATACTAGATCTAACCTTTTCTTTAGATTGATGATCCTCAGATGCCTGGCCTGATCCCTATGATCAAGCGCCTCACGCCCGATCGCCCTGTCCTGTACCGGTCCCACATTCAGATCCGCAGCGACCTTGTTGCCAAGGCCGGTTCGCCCCAGGAAGACATCTGGGAATTCCTCTGGGACAACATCAAGGGTTGTGACATGTTCATCAGCCACCCGATCCCGCAGTTTGTCCCGCACACTGTCCCCCGCGAGAAGGTTGTGTACCTGCCGGCCACCACAGATTGGCTTGACGGATTGAACAAACACCTGAACCGGTTTGATACTGGCTACTACGGTCACATCTACAATACGGCCTGTCATTCGCAGCGTATGACAGAGCTCAACTGGCCCGTTCGCAAGTACATTGCTCAAGTCGCTCGCTTTGACCCGGCCAAGGGCATCCCTACAGTCATTGACTCGTATGCGGAATTCCGTCGTCAGCTGGCTAAGGCTGGTGTCACTGATGTTCCTCAGCTCGTTGTTTGCGGCAATGGCTCCATTGACGACCCAGATGCGTCCATGATCTACGATCAGACGATGAACCAGGTCGAGACACACTACCCTGATCTCCTCAAGGACATTAGCATCATGCGTCTCGAGCCCAATGACCAGCTGCTCAACACGATCATCGCCAATGCCCACGTCATCCTGCAGCTTTCGACCCGCGAGGGCTTCGAAGTCAAGGTGTCCGAGGCTCTGCACGCCGGCCGCCCTGTCATCGCCACGCTTGCCGGTGGCATCCCCATTCAGGTCAAGGACAAGGTCAACGGCTTCATGGTGGAGCCTGGCGACTGGAAGGCCGTCGCTGGCCACCTCATGGAGCTCTTCACCGATGAGGAGCTCCACAAAAGGATGAGCCACGAAGCTGCGACCGGCGTGTCGGATGAAGTTGGGACCGTGGGCAATGCCCTCGGTTGGTACTATCTCGCCACCAAGTGGCATGAAGTTGGGGTGAAGAAGTCGGAGACCGAGGGCGGTCTCCCAGGCAACGAGAGATGGGTCAATGATATGGCCCGCGAGGAGGCCGGTCAGCCCTACGCCCCTGGGGAGAACCGGCTTCCTCGGCACTTCACCGAGAGGAAGAGCCTGCCGGTTCAGACGAAAGAGTCCCCGGCCTAGGAGGTCGTCGAGGTGCCTGCCGGGGCAACGGCTCCTGTTGACCCTGTTATTTCGTCCGAAGAGGTGGTTGTTCCTGCTGTCCCCGTTGTTGCTTAGGCGACTGGTGCTCGCTGTTGACAAAGGTTCTCGACGGCATCATGGGACGAAGACATCTCCATCCGATGTTGTGTGTCGGGCTAATGATGCATTCATCCTATGGTTTTCTTTTGTTCAAAGATTTATTGGCAGATCTGGTAAGGCAAGACCGGATGAAGGAATGGTACAAAAATATACAAAAAGGACAAAAAAAGTAGGGCAGAGAGTCAGGGCATTGGACGAAAAAAAAGATGGTGAGGAAGGGCAGTAGTTTCCATAGCTACGTTAGCTACATTGCAGTAAATATGCTACATTGTCTGCACAAAACGCTAACACTGAGCCCTAATTCAGGATTGTGAGTGATGTAAATAATATGAGATGCTTTGCGCTAGGGCTATGTACATGCACAGACTTATAATTTTGCAGGCCACACGGGCTTTTTGGCATATGGATGACGGAGACCGGGTACCATGTGGTCAATGTCGCCGGTGTTGACAAACTCGGGGTTGGAGTCCTGCATGAGATTGGCCATACCGCAGAGCTGCATTGTGGTCGTGATCTCGTCATGTAGAATGCCGGCTGCGTGCTCGACACCTTCCTGGCCGTAGCCAATGGAAAAGACAAATGGACGGCCAAAGCCGACAGCTGATGCGCCGAGGCAAATGGCCTTGATGAGGTCAGATCCGCGCCGGAAACCGCCGTCAATGAAAATCTCCATGCGGCCAAAGATCTCGGGGCAGTTCTTGTGGAACTCGAGGAGAGACAGGATGGTGGGCGGCGCTGTGTCGGCAGCACGGCCGCCGTGGTTCGTAATGACAATGCCCTGGCAGCCGTACTCGAGGGCCTTGCGGGCGTCCTCGGCGCGCTGGATGCCCTTGGCCACGATCGGTAGGGGCTCTGAGAGGTTGTGCTTGGCTGTGGCGGCATTCAATGTTGCCCGCAGCCAGTGCAGGTCCTCCCAACTGAAGCTGGGGTCAATAAACGAGGCCGTCTGCTTGGCGATGCCCGGTTTCTTGCCGCCCGTGACCTCGCCGCGTTTGCGCGCCGCCCGCGCCCGCGCGCGCTCATCAGCCTCTCTCTTTGAGGCTACAGGCAGGTCGACGGTGACCATGACGGCCTTGATCTTGCGGCCGTGGGGACCACCCAACAGTTTGTGCAGCAGAGTCTCGGCGCGTTTGCGGTCGCGGTCGACGTACAGCTGGAAGATGGCCTGGCCGCCCTCCTCGGCGCTTGGCAGCTGTGCCAGGATCTCGTCGTAGGGGTACGACGCGACGGTCGAGATCACTGGGATAATGCCGGCGGCGGCGGCGCCCCGTGCAATCGCCAGCTCGCCCTCTTTGCCGCCCGTGCGCGAAGTCCCTGTGGGCGCCACAAACACGGGCATTTTCAGGGGAATGCGCCCGCCAAAGAGCGAGGTGGTCAGGTTCATCTTGTCCTCCCCGACGCCGCGCATCACCGCCGGCCGCAGCCAGATGCGTCGCAGCAGCGCCGTATTGGCATCCCGCGTCAGATTGTCCTCCGTGCCCGTCGAAATGTACGACCACGCCTGGTTCGGCAGCGACGCCTCGGCGGCCCGCGCAAAGTCGTCGAGGCTCAGAATGTCCTCGAGCGGCGGGCGCTGGTCCTCCTGGCCGCTGTCGGCGTCGGCGTCGGCATCCGACGAGATGGCTGCGGCCCTCCACTGCGGAGTTATGGATGCTTCGTCGAGCTTGCCCACATGCTTCTCTGGAGCAAGCTCGGCTGAGATGAGCGACGGCGCATGGATGCGGTTGTAGACGCGCGTGGCGTCGCGGCCGGCAAATCGGTACAGAATCTCGGTGCCGCCCGGGTGGTGGTCGGCAAACTCGGTCAGATCATAGACGACATTGTCGACGACGAGCCAGAGGTCGGACGGCCGGCTGTGGGCGGCGACGTCGTCGATCGTGAGGAGAGGAAGCGAAGGTGGAGGAGGCATGGTGTCGAGACGTAGTGAGCTAAAGATAGGACGAGTGCGGTAAATGCGTAAATACAGTGTAGACGACAACGCTTTCGACGGCGCAACAAATGTGAATAAATAAGTCTACGAGACGAGGAGAAAAAAGGGCTCAACAACCTTATGACGATATCGGCTCTCCGCATTTTGAAATCACATTTTCCTTTTTCCTCATTCAATTCCACCTCCTTCAACCGGCGCGTACCACCCCCGCTCCCCGGCGGCTCGGTAGTCTTTGACCCGCGCGTCTTTCCAACGGAGAATGCACTATCGGAGAATGCACTAAATCTACATGAGAGCCCACGATCGTCGACTCCGCTCCCCGGGAATACAGTGGGTTACGGTGGACTACAGTGGACCAGGGGCCAATCACCGCCGATAAATACCTAAGCAGGCCATTGTGTCCGGTATTTGTCGGTCTAGGAGGCATAAACACAAAACAGGATATGATGATAAATAGAGTGACAACGGTGTCTGATTACAATGACTCTTGAGATGTCTCTTGGTATCTATGGAATATGGAAAGAAAGGGTAATAAATAATGAATAGAGTAAATGGCCTTAGCCAAGGCAAGAATTGAAGTGTAATGCCAAATCAAAACAAAATGGCCAATATCTGGATCATGTCCAACTGCACCTTTCCTTTTATTCGTCAATGCCCTCCCACTCATCCTCGTCTCCGTCTTCCTCCTCTTCGTCATTGCTGTCCTTCTCCTCGTCCGAGCCCACCTTGGTCTTGAGCCCTTGCTTCAGCTTCTGCATCAGAGTAAGCGGCTTCTCGGGCTTGTCGTCCTCGTCTTCATCGTCGTCGTCTGAGCCAGGCTCGGTGCGAGACGAAGACGAGCTGTCGCCTTTACTGGCTTTCTTCTCAGCCTTCTTAACAGCCTTCGGTTCCTCCTCCTCCTCGTCAGACGAGATGTTGACAACCCGCCGCTGACGCTTCGACGGACTGGCCCGCGGGTTCTCGGCGTCGTCCTTTTCGTCCTCCTCGTCGTCCGAGTCGACCACCCGCCGCTTCTTGCCGCGGGAAGGGCCAGAAGATGCCTCGGGCTCCGGCTCGGGGCTCGAAAACATGCCTTCCAGAGGAGGCGCCTCATCATCGTCGTCCGAATCTTCGTCCGACGACCCAACCACCTGCAAGTCGTCCTCCTCCGCGTCCGACGACGACGCCGACTCGTCAACCATGCCGTCGTCAATCATGCTGTCCATGTCGTCCTCATCTTCATCCTCGTCTTCATCATCCTCCTCCTGCCACCCCATGTCGTCGCCGTCCCGGATCCGCACGGGAATCTCGTCCTGCATCGGCCGTCCGTCGCTGTCCTTGGGCCACTTGCCGTCCGGCCGGCAGTGCAGCTGCAGGTTCCAGTAGTCCTCCATGCCCTCGTTCTCGAAGAATAGCATGCGCGAGAACCGCACGCCCTTGGTGCGCAGGCTCGCAAAGTGGTTGATGACGACCTCGTCCCGGAAGTCGCCGGGAAACGTAAAGTTTTTGGTGGCAGGGGTGGTCGTCGTAGTTGTGGTCGAGGTGTTTGCGGCGTCGTCGTCGTTGGAGGTTGACTCGCCATTTGTAGCCGACTCGCTGTTTGCCGCGGGCTCGGCTGCTGCCTCGCCGTTCTCTGCAGTCTCGGCGGTCTGAGCACCCTCGGCAATTTCAGCCTCACTCGCTTCCTTGGTCTCCTCCTCCTTCTTGTCATCCTTCTCCTCCTTCTCCTCCTTCTCCTCAATGGCGACCGGCGTCCGCTTGAATCCCCTGGGCGGCGCGTGCCAGCAGTACATGTACTCGATCGTCTCCTTGTGCCCCTCGTACTCGTCCATCTCGTAGCCCCGCACATGGTACCGCTGGTAGCCGCGGATGTGGCCCGCCCACCGGTCGCTCTTGCGGCACGCGCCGTCCTCGGCCACGTAAATCGTCTCGAGGTTCGGGAACAGGTACTCGATCGAGTCCAAAAAGACTGTACCCCGCAGCTCGTGCGCCTGCCGGTGCGACGCGTCGTCTGAAGAAATCAGCTCCATCATGCTGTGTCCGTAGTACCGGTCGTGGTACATGCCGGGTTCGCGCGTCCGGATCTCCCGGTCGCCAATTGCCAGGTTGCGCACATTGAGGTACGGCTCCGGCACGTCGCGGTCCTTTTTGTTTTTGTTGAGAGACTCTGGATTCGCGCGTGCGCGCAGAATGGCGGCATCCAGCTGCACGTGCTCCGGGTCAGTGGCGGTGACCACCGACTCGTCCGCGCCGACTGCATTCAGGCCAAAGGGGTGCTCGTCCATGAAGTGGATCACGTCCGTCTGCGCGTTAAATCTGAGAATGGCCTTGTCGTGCCGGCTGTGGCCAATCGGCAGGACGTCGGGCAGCGCCTTGAGGCCGAGCGCCCGCGTCTCCTGGCAGATGCTCATCAGCCGCCGCACCGGTTTTGTTTGCTGGTCCATTGTGACAGCTGGCGTCAGCCGGCCCGCCCGCTGCACGTACACCTGGATGACGCGCTGCTTGCGCTTAATCTCGGAGCAGTACAGCTCCCAGATGCGCAGCCGCAGCTCGGCCGGAAGGTCGTTGAATTTCGGGAACGTGCGCGTGCCCGGGTTCTTCTCGCGCCCGTCAAAGAACCGCAGCCGCTGCGTCATGTACTTGATGTTGGGCTCCGACCGCACCTCGCCCGCCGCCGTCTCAATCACATTGTTGTCCCACGAGTCGCTGCTGTCGTACGCGCCAAAGTCGTAGTCCGTGCCCATGTCCGAGTCGTCGTCGTCAAACTCTTCGCCAAAGTCGGCATAGTGCGCAATGTCCTGGAGGAGGCGCGCCGACTTCTCCCACTTTTCGTTCTCGTCCATGCCCTCGGGGTTGTCGAGCACCGACCGGTCAATGTGCGGCGGCAGGATCCGGTCCAGCTTCTTGCGCGACCGCCGCCGCCGCCGCGCCTCGGCCTCGCTGCCCTCTTCGTTGCCGCTGCTCTCCGTCTCAGAGTCTTCTTCAGAGTCGTCCTCGTCGTCCTCGTCAGAGTCCGGCCAGCCCGGCCCGTCATAGGGCTCGGCAAAGGCCTCCTCCGTGTCCCAGCCGCTCTCGTCGTCGCCGTCCGTGCCGTTCTCCTCGCCGCTCACTTCGGCCTCGTCGTCGACAAAATCGTGGCCGTGGCCGTCGCCCATCTCGTTGATGTCATCGCTGTCGTTGTCGGACATGATGGGCAGCGATCCCAAGTGGAGATGGCAAAAGGTAGTGTCGAGTGAGTTTGGTCTGAATAATGGGATGGAAGGTGGTTTCGATGGGCTATTCCGTCGTCAAAATAGGTCGAATGTAGGTTGAATGTAACTCGTGGGCGGTGTGACAAAGGGTGGTACCAATTGCCAAACGACCCTATGTATCTCTGTGTTTGAGACAAAATAATTACACAACGAAAACCACAAAGTACCAGCAAACGGACAAAGCAATTAAAAAAGACGCGTCTCAATGTGGCCTAAGACCGCGTTCTGTCTGCCCCACCACCTCTTTAGTGCACTTCCAGTTATATGCATTAAAAGGGCACTTTGCACACTGTATGCATTTATCCAATATCAACATCGGCAACATCTCACGATCATTGAAAATCAAACGACCAGTGCGCAATTCCAATTGAGGGGAAGTTCAATCTATTTTGCGTTCGTAGTATTTGTTTAATTACCGTTAGGTGAACAAGGGACGATATTGTGCCCAAATGGCTAATAAGGAACGCCGAATGGCCGGCCCAGCCCGCACCTCGATTTGCCCGGTCACTCGTACCTGACGGCAATTCATATTAACCATGGACTCCTCTTTCCACCTATTGTCTCCAGATCGTGTATAAAAGGACAAAAATCAACGATTGGAGAAAATGGTCTCAAAAGGTAGCAGTCCTCACTTTTCGTCTCATATTTGATCGTTGTCGTCTGCCAGCCTCATCATGGGTCACTTCTCGACTTTTGTCACAGCCATTGGCTTTGCATCTGTGGCCAACGCTGCATATTGCACCAGGGAGTTCCTCGCCGGCACTGCAGACAAGTATGTGCAAGCTCAGACGGCAGGGTCCACCAAGCTTCTCGGTGAGATTCTTGCCGCCAATGCCACCTACAAGGAGAACTTTAACGTGACGGACATCTCCAAGAGCATCATCACGGTGCCCATCAAGATCGACCGCACACACAAGTACTACGACACGACTCTCTGTGGCGGTTTTGTTGAGGTGATTGCCGCCTCGCCTAATGCCACGGCCTCAGGCACACCCTACCTCATCCACACTCGTTTTTTGCACGAAAACGGACCGGCCAGCGGCGTCACTTTTATCGAGTCCGTCGTCACCAAGCCGGGCGACTGGGCCTTTAATGCGACGGGATACCTCCACTATGACGGGATGGAGTCATGGCCCGTGATCCCCGCCGAAAAGAGAGACACCCGTGCGGTTGTCCAGGCTGCTGGCGATGCCTACTTTAACCGCTTCAACAACACCAGCATCGTCATCCCCATTGCGTCGGCCTGTGCCCGCTTGGAGGGCGGCTCCTACACGGCCCGCGGCAACTTTTCCGCCAACACCTGCGACGGCTACCCGGACACTATCACGGTCGTCGACAGACGCTACATTGTCGACGAGGTGTACGGCATTGTGGACATTTTTGAAGGTTTCCCCGGCCTCGACCGGGCGTCGCCAACGATTCCAGTGCCCGACAGCCACCTGTTCCGCATCGAGGGCGGCAAGATCCGGTACATTCACACCGTGTCAAAGTGCATCAACTACAACTGCGGTATGAACAACACGACCTTTGGCCAGGAGCCGGAAAACGGTCAGATTGCACGCCGGCGGGCCATGTTCAGACGGAAGAAGATGCCTGGCCTTTGAGTGTGTTGCGGTCCTTCTTCTCTTTATCATTTAATTGTTCTACTTTTACTTCAGTGCTTTTCTTTTACTTCCTGAGGATTCAGTTTGCTGTCTTCTTCTTCATTTTGAATTTTGAATTTTCTCTTGTTCTTGTTCTTGTACTTTTTTTTTTTTTTTCATTTAAAATAAAAAGGTGTCCAAAACTTCAGTTAATTTAACTTCAATGAGCTATTCTTACTTGTATTTAATTAAAGTAAGAAAAACGACATGAGCTTTGTTCCTTAACAAAGCAGCTTACAACACAATGTTCCCAAACTTCCTCCTCAAGCCGTATCAGCGCATGTACTCTGTACATCGACGACAATGCCGTCTTGTGTACTCCGTACAGTACTGTCTTTTTCGTCTTAAATTTTATCTGCAAATTCAAAAGTCTGTTGGCCATGGAAGCGGCCGAGACAAGGAAGCAAATGAATGATATGTCGTAACAACGGAAAAGGCAAAGAAGTGCAAGAAAAGAAAGCCTCTCGTATTGAACTCGACACTCTGCAGTGGAGTTACGTCTCGAGGCGGCCAGTCACAGGTTGAGCTGCGGTGGATCCGAGCTTCCAGCTGTGAACGTGCAGGCAAAGACAGAGCCGTATTGCCTGATTGGGACGAAGGGCGGTTGACGAGCGGGGAGCTGCAGAAAATTGAGGTTGGAAAGGGATGGGACCCGGAATGCAGCGGAAGAAAGACAAGAAAGACATGTCTAGGCAAGGAAGGAAAAGAGACAAAAAGATGAAAGAAACAATAAAGAAATGAACGCGAGTAAAAAATTAAATAAACGTCAATTGAGGAGACGAAGGAACGAAAGAGGCAGCCTGCCGTCAGTCAAATGTCTTCAATTGATCTAGTGGAAAGCCTCGTGCAAACTATTTCGACAATTCTGCATTGGGCCATCTCGATGTGTCTTGAGTTAACATTTCTTTCAACAACGTGGATCGATTCATTAGATGCTCACAAAAGCAGAGCCAATACGACATACTATTGAATATCGTCACTGCCTCCCACGAGGCCATTTTCTCCTGGACTGTGTAAATGAGGAAGTATTATTCTGGCGCTAGCCGGAATAGGCAATTCACCACTCGTCACTTTTGTCTCGTTTGTTTACTTTGCCCCTTCCCTCCCTTGCAGACCTGGCCTTGCATTGGGCGGGGAAGGTGCGAGTGACAGGGCCACAAAGGGCCACAAGCGTCCGTTATGTTTTACTCGCCGACATCCCGGACCATGTCGAGCACGTTCGTATCCTTTTTCACAGAGCCCGTCAAATTTCTATCATTACTCTTCAATGACAACGGCGCCAGGGTCATAGCGCGAACATTTTCCCTTCTTGTTAGCCAGCTGAACCCTGCTGAACCTTGCCAGCACGCCACAAGCGGCGGCATTGCCCGAACGAGCCTTCCCTGGTGTGGTGGAGATGTCGACCGACGTGCCTTCTTCTTTTGATCAACACTGGGATATTGGTATTGGGCGCCACTTCCTCAAAGTACGAAGCACTTGGAAAGGAAGGCGCGGGGCTCGCGGCCTGGTGAGTGAGCCAGGTTGCTCTTTCCAGGCCGGCAGCTGATGTTGATCATTCCCCTTTTCCGTATCATCATTCTCCTTTGTCTTCGCCCTGTCTTCAATCCGACCGTTGTCTTTGCATTGCACATTGCCCAAGCAAGCCGGGGATGTGCATACATATTGCGTCTTTCAGCTAGCTCCATGCACTCTCTCCCTTCCCGCTCTGTCATGTCTCGCTCTCCACTTATGTGTTTATGATGAATTGGCTCCGCCCGTCCCAGCTTGGTCTCGCCAGCCAATCCATACCGCTTTGGATCCAACAAGCAAGGTAACAAAACTCGACATCGGAACGAGAACAGTGGAGTAATACTCTCTCGACTGCAAGGCTGGGATCAAGCTAATGCGGCAACCTTCCGCCACCTGGGCGCTATTCACTTTAGCACCCATTGCGTCTCGTGGTCGAGCCAGAGACTGGCTTGTTCCAGGCCCGTCTGAACGTGCCCAGGCGCTCGCGCCTTCCCGAGCCCATTCCAGTCGGCGATTCTTCTAGGATCTTATGAACGGCTTCCCATACTCGCAAGGGGCTAGGACTGAATCTACACGGAAGGCCGACTAGCACTTCGTTCAATGCACGCCACCATCACATAAGACGGGTTGGGGGCCATCTCCCCACAAAGCTAAGACCCTTCTAACCTCTGGCGAGTATCGTGAGGTTCGTGATCACGTCTACGGAGCAACACTTCCACGATGAAAGCTATTTTAGGGGAGCTGACAATCGTTTTCTGGAAGAGAAGGAAAATACCTCCCTCGCTACAACCAATCACCGGTCTAGACCCAATAATGCACGCCTTGTCCAGAATGTGGATATTGACGGCGACCTTCTGACGCGGCCGATGTTGATGCAGCTGCGGCTTCGGCCAGGCCTCCGCCTGCACAAAGATGTGATGGGCAGAAGGACAGAATCATTGTTATGTTCTAGCAAGGCGTAAAACCACGCAATGGATTTCATCCCTTTGTGGTGCTCCATATCGACCCAACGGACGTCTATCAAGAAGATCATTACCCGACTATCCCTATCCCGTGTTGCTCTTGCAGTGTGGGAAACAAGATGTTCCTTTATGTCCTTGGCCCTACGCCATACTCTGTCATTTTTACTTCATGGTCCACTGGCGGATACAAAATACCTCCGATGATGAGCGTCCAAAACCTGCAGTGTTGAAGAGCATTGCAGATGTGGAACCCCAGTCTGCCCCCCGTCTGCAAAGCACTGTCACTGTCACTCTCTCCATTTCCCTGCTCCTTGGATACTCCTATCGCCCCTTGTCTCGCTTGTCTCCCCTCTCTCCAACGACCACAACGGGCACTAGCGTCTGCAAGAGTAGGGCTGAGGTCTTGGATACAGGGTCCTGCCTCCATTCCCTGTTGTCACATACGATGCGGGCCCTCATTGGATCACGTCTCTCGGCGAGGGATACGAAAGAGACATGACGCGGCTGTGAGTGGAGGAACGATCATGTTGTATGACCTTTGATTGCAGGCCGTCGCTTTCCGCAGGTTTTGAGTCTGTTGATTTTCATGGACATTGGCCTTCTTGGCCAGACAAGGGGTCTGATATCAAAGAAATCAAGAAATTCCCTGCAGATGGACATGTTGGGCGGCCATCAAAGCAGACTCAACGCAAAGAGATGCAGCTACTTTGGTACTAGCAATATTGCAAGTCTCATGTACCTTTCTGCTGGTTCCCGTGAGCTCTTCTCATAATCCATGTGGAGCTGGCGCTTGCCACCAATTTGGAAAATGGGTTTATAACCCTTTGAGAAGTATCTCTCGAGCTTTCATTCTCATCGCCTCGGTTGAAGCTTGTTTTGCACTACAGCTTCCCACCGCATCTGAGTCCAGACCTTTGGTTGAGCACCTCCCAACTTTCTTTTTTTCCCATTGCACTTCTTGCCCAAACACAAAGCCCCGTCCCATCTCTGCATTTATATAATTGCCCATTCCCCAAGCTCATACATCGAGCTAAAATATTTCTTCCCTTTCATCCTATCCGTCTTTAATCCCATCATTTTCTCTCCTTTGGACGGAAAGATACTCTTGCCTAGAGCCATCAGATTATGTTGCCGCTCAGCAAGACTCTCTCAAGTATGCTCCCTCTTCCATCCCATCCTTTTTGGCATCTACAGCACACTAACACTTCCCAGAAATCAGGCACAAGCGGAAGTCCACAGCTTCAACGTCTTCTGCTGAAGTGACATCCGTTCAAGACGTCGATACCCCAGTCATTGATTCGCCATCCAAGTCTGTCAAGTCATCGGTCTCTGCGGTCTCCCTCTCCAACGCAGCAGAACCTCCCATCTTTACAGAACTCACTCATCCAGTCAGCCAAGCCATCCCAGCATTGGTTGAAAAAGTGCCTGCACAGAGTGATCAGGATACAGACCTGTTTGACCCAGAGGCCACTCCTCGTGCTGAGCAACAGCCATTCTTTCAGACTGTCCAGGTAGAGAAAGAAGCCATGGCGACTGCCCCAGTTGGTATCATGAAGACCCTGCCCCCCGTGGCTGTCAAGGGCCCTCAGGCAGTTGCGGTCAAGGATGGCTCCCGTGTCATTGTGAGCGAGTTCCCTGTTGACGATGAATCCTCTTCGTCCGAGGAGAAGACCATTGTCCGCAAAGATACCACCGTCACCACCACTGAAGTATCCTCTGGCACCCTCACGCGCACCACAACCAATGGCAGTCTTCACCCCGAGACTCGTGTGGCCGAGGTCGTCCAGTACGTCAAGGGTCTCTTCTCCAAGCTTGGCGCCTATGAAGTCAACATGCTGCGCCAGGCAGACCTCGAGACCTACCTGCGCTACATTGCAGACGAACGTTTGATTCACATGCCGCGCAAGGGCAGCGACTGGGATCGTGTCCTACGCACTGCTCAGTTCTTTGGTCTTCAGATCTGGCGCTTTGGCGAGAAAGTCGGCAAGTTTGCTCCCGAGAGTCGCGAGGCAGCTGGCTCTGCCCTCGCTTCGTGCCACCTTCTTCTCGAGGTAAGTTTCCAACACCAGCATCATTTGATTCATGGTTTCCCCTAACAACCGTCCAGATTGGCCACGCCCAAGCCCCTGCCCTTCTTCCTGCCTTTATGACCCTCTACGAGCTCGGCTTGTTGGTCTCCCAGATCACCCAGATCCCGGGCATTTTCGAGTCCACCAAGGAGATCAAGGCCGCCATCAGCAACCTGTACAGTGAGCTGGTCGGCCTCGCTGGCTGCATTTCTGTCCACTACCGCAACCACATCTTCAACCTGGGCCCTCAGCACCAGACTGTCACCCTCAATCTCAACGATCTCTTTGGCAGCGACATTGACAAGATCTGGGCCAGCAAGACGGCCCTCTACGACCGCATCTGGAACCAGAGCCTGGGCAAGAAACACTTCGCCCTGTCCCTGGCCGATCTCCGCCACCGCCTGAACCCCGAGTCGGAGGCTTTCCGCCATGCCCTCTACGCCGAGCTGGCCGAGGACCTGGAGCGCGCGGAAGACACCTGTGAATGGGTCAAGAGTGACCTCGTCGATCAAGGCCGCCATCAGCAACCTGTACAGTGAGCTGGTCGGCCTCGCTGGCTGCATTTCTGTCCACTACCGCAACCACATCTTCAACCTGGGCCCTCAGCACCAGACTGTCACCCTCAATCTCAACGATCTCTTTGGCAGCGACATTGACAAGATCTGGGCCAGCAAGACGGCCCTCTACGACCGCATCTGGAACCAGAGCCTGGGCAAGAAACACTTCGCCCTGTCCCTGGCCGATCTCCGCCACCGCCTGAACCCCGAGTCGGAGGCTTTCCGCCATGCCCTCTACGCCGAGCTGGCCGAGGACCTGGAGCGCGCGGAAGACACCTGTGAATGGGTCAAGAGTGACCTCGTCGAGTACCTCCAGTCGAACGAGAAGATTTTGACTGTGACCGGTTCGCCTGGTTCTGGCAAGACGGTCCTTGCCGACTGGATCGAGGAACGTCTCCAGCGCCCCCTCAACAACACCACCTACAGTGTTCTGCTGTACACATTCCGTGAGTTTCCCTTAACTTTCATCCAAACTCGCATCCTATCCTTCAGACCGAAGACTAACAGGCTCCAGCTTCGGATGACAGCAATGATGCGACGATTGTCTCATTCCTCAAGGGAGTTCTCTTCCAGCTTCTGGAACGCAGCGTCGGCAATGTGCAGCTGTACGAGACGCTCGTCACGGCGTTTGTCAATGAGGATATTCACATTCGCACTCAGGGCCACCACCACAAGCATGCCGACTTTGAGAAGGCACTTTGGAAGGCTCTGCAGATTGGCCTTAACACGTTCAAGAAGAGCGAGGAGCCCATCGTGCTGCTGATTGACGGCTTTGAGCGGGCAGCTGGTGGTGCCCCCTCGGCCATCACTGCCTTTTTCAAGTCGCTGCAGGAGAACGTCTTCTCGGTCAAGAATGTCCGCACCATCACTTTCTCGCGCTACGAGCACAAGCTTGGCAGTGGCATCCGCCATGTGGCCATCTCGGAGCAGGATGTTGCCCATGACATTCGCAGTTTCCTGCGCCAGACATTCTCGCGTTCCGTCCTCTTCATGGAGCTGCCTCCTGCTCAGCGCGAGAAGCTCATCGATGATCTGTCCGTCAAGGCCAAGGGCTCTTTCCTCTGGGCCCGTCTTGCTGGCAATTTCCTGCTCAAATACCATGGCTACCCCATTACGCCCGACCACCACGGCTACCATGGCCATGATCACAAGCACGAGCACAACACGACGGCCAGCTTTGTGAAGGCGGCTGAGTTGATCAGCGCCGATGTTGGCGATGTTCTGCTGGCCATGGAGTCCAAGCTCGATCTCAAGGGTGACCACCATCTCCGCAACATGCTGTCTTTCCTGCTCGTGTCGGACGCTCCTCTTGAGACGGACGACTTGTCTGAAATCCTTGCTGTTGACCTCCACAGCCAGACAATCCACAAGCCTGTCAACATCGGACAACTGGTGGCTCGGACCGTCCCCGACCTGGTCCTCGTCCGGGATGGCCGCGTCCGGTTCAAGAGCAACATCATCCGTGCCCACCTGCACAAGCAGCTCGGCAAGTCACTTCCTGCTGTCAAGGAGGCCCACCACCAGCTCACTCTGCGCCTGCTCCTCTACACCAAGGTGTCGGTCCATTGCAGTCTCTTCAACGACCCGACCATTGACGAGATTGACGAGGACACTGTGCACCGGCTCTTCAAGAACCACCGTTTGCTGTCGTTTGTCATGTCGCACTGGATCTACCACTTCCGTGCTTCGTCCCAGTACCATGCTGGCAGCAACAATGACTTGCAGCTGTCCAAGGACTTCAAGGCCGTGTTCCCCGACTCGGCCGTCTTCTCGCTGCTCGAGCGCCATGCGTGGTCCTCGACCACCGACCTGATTGCGCGCCTAACCCTGACGCTGCGTATTCGGGAGGCTGTCTTCACCGAGAAGCACATCTGTGTTCTGCAGAGCTTGATTGTCTTGGGCCATGTGCATCACCATCACTCGCAGGCCATTGACAGCTCGCGCTACTTTTACCGCGCTGCCATTCTCGGCCAGCATGTGCTGTCGCGCTTCAGCGCCCTGGTCGTCGCCTGTACCGACTTCTTCCTGCTGATCACCGACGTCATCACCTTCACCAAGCGCACCGAGATTGTCACCTACCGCGAGACTCTCATCCGCTACAAGATCGAGGTCTGCATCGAGCGCTTTGGTGCTCACAGCAAGGTGGTCATTGAGTGGTATGAGAAGCTCGCTGCCCTCTACGTCTCCATCAAGGAGGAGGACATGGTCATCATCATCTACCGCGAGATCTACGAGATCATTGTGGCCCGCGACGGCAAGGGCTCGCACGAGGCGTCCAAGTTCAAAAAGTTCTTTGGCGGGCTCGACGTTACCCTGAGCGACGGCGAGAAGAAGAAGCCCGTTGACGGCTACGGCAAGCTCCTGCTCGAGACGGCCGAGGACCTCGAGGTGACCGATGTGCTGCTGTACATCTCCATCATGCTGCGCGTTGCCCTGTCCTACGAGGCCGACTGCAAGTGGCACTGGGCCGAGCGCATCTACATTAGCCTGTGGCGCAAGGTCTCGATCCTGACGCGCACAGTCGTCACCGTCGATGTGCACACGGCCAAGATCAAGGTGGCCCTGGCCTACATCACTTACCTGCGCTCGGTGAAGCGGTTCGAGGAGTCGTGCAACATCCTGATGGTGCTCTGGACCGAGTACGAGCACTACACCTTTGAGACTGAGGAGCTTGTCCTCTACCTGCGCGAGATTGGCGTGCTTTTCCGCGCCTTTGGCATCTTTGACATTGCCGGCCACATCTTTGGCAAGTGCTGGGGCTGGTTCAAGAAGCACGGCAAGGACACCAACGAGGAGGCCGGCAAGACCATTGTGCTCATCACCGAGGTCGTCAAGGAGATCACCGAGACAACGACGACGACCAAGACCACGGTCAAGACGACCACTGAGACGACCGAGGTGATTGTCCGCGACGTCTTTGTCACGCAGTACGAGCGGTGCCGCAAGTCTGGTGTCGACAAGACCTTTTTCGCCGCCGCCCTGGCCCTCATCGACATTCTCATTGCCGCCGGCAACTGGGGCGAGTGCGAGGTGATTGTGCGCAAGTCGCTCGAGATCAGCTGGAAGGCGATTTTGACCGCCGACCTCAAGGTGAAGCTCACCGAGCATTGGACCAAGGAGGTGATTGTGCTGGCCAAGCGCCTTGCCGTCTGCCACAAGCACCAGTACCAGTTTGAAAAGGCCGAGAAGATTTATCTGCGCATCTACTATGCGGCTCTGGCCTCGCTCACTTTCGAGCACGAGCTGTTCCTCGAGGCGCTGGGCGGTCTGATCTGCTTCTACGAGGAGTACCACCGCCACGAGAAGATTATCGAGATCTACGTGGAGCTCGTCGAGACGTACCGCAAAAAGTGCGGCGCCGCCCACCGTTTGACCATCCAGGCGCTCTACATTCTGGCCGCGCAGTACGAGATCCTGGGGCGCAAGGAGGCCTATGCCTGCTACATTGAGATTGTCACCGTCCTCAACAAGGGCCTCAAGCACTGCCACATTGATGCCTACAAGGCGGCCGTCATCCTCGTGTCGCACTATCACATCGAGAAGAAGTGGGTGGAGCTGCAGGCCATTTGCACCATCCTGTGGGAGACGGTTGTGAACCATCACCATCACCACGGCGAGTACGGCTTCACCGAGGAGGTCATTGTCCTGATCTACGAAAAGTACGTCTACACGCTCGAGTTCCACGCCAAGGTCGACATCCAGGTCTTGTACGAGATCTCGGTGACGTACCGCGAGATCGTCACGCGCATCTTTGGCGCCTCGCATCACATTGTCACCCTTGCCCTGCTCGCCCTCGCGCGAATTTGCGAGCGGTCCGAGAAGCACCAGCACGAGGCCGTCACGATCTACGAGGAGATCATCACCCGACACAAGACGACCAAGACGACGGTCACCGTGGAGACGGAGACGACGGTCAAGACGGTCACCAAGCGCCTGTCAACGCTCTACGTGACCATCATCCGCACGGGCGGCAAGGGCGGCAGCAAGTCTGGCGGTGGCGGCGGCACCGTCGGCCACCACGACCATGGCGTCAGCCTCGACCGTGCCATTTTCCTGTGTCTCGAGGCCTTTGCCCTGTACAAGGTCGAGTATGGCATCTGGCACAAAAAGACGCTCGCCGTGCTCCTGGACATTGTCTTTTTGTACCAGAAGATCAACACCAAGGAGTCGCACGCCAAGATTGTGCTGATCCTGCAGACGACTGTCATTGAGATTCTGAGCACTCTCACCGTCTCGGTGCAGCTGTTTGAGGCGGCCACCACGATCGCCACGATCTATGTCACGACTGGCTTGGTGCACTTGGCCGAGTCGCTGCTGAACCAGCTGCGCCACCTCCTCGTCTTTGGTGATGTCCTGCCGGCCGGCATCTCGGTC
Organism: Sporothrix pallida; assembly: GCA_021396235.1. Classification (NCBI taxonomy): domain Eukaryota; kingdom Fungi; phylum Ascomycota; class Sordariomycetes; order Ophiostomatales; family Ophiostomataceae; genus Sporothrix; species Sporothrix pallida. The sequence continues at coordinate 170,567 of WNYG01000049.1, read as the reverse complement.
AAGCTCGAGTTCAAGCTGACCCACAAGGTCAACAGCCGTGTTGTCTTCCTGTTCGTTGCTGCCTTTGAGCGCCACCTTCGCTCGCAGAACAAGAAGGCCGTGGCCATCACCTTCTCGGAGCTGCTGTCGTCGATGCTCTACGAGGTCCTGTTGTACGAAGACTACCGCGCCATTGTCGACAGCAAGGATGTCCAGATCGAGCAGATCCTGTTGTCGGGTGCCCGTCTGCGCGGCTTTTGGGCCGAAGAGACCCGCTCCGAGCTGCTTGTCGTTCTGGATACGCGCCTGTTCCCCGTCTTCAAGACCCGCTACGCCGAGTTTGCCAAGGTCACATCGGACGAGCACACCAAGCTGTTCTACTTCGCGCTCCTGGGCGAGCTGAACCGCGACAAGGCCGACGCCAGCTACGCCGTCCTGGCCTGCCGCGCCGGCAACAACAAGGTGCGCGCCCTGCTCGAGGCCGGCGAGTTTGGCCGCGCCGTCGAGGTCGCCCGCTTTGCGTTCACCTTCGCCTCCAAGCAGGACTTCTACAAGAGCAGCCGCGCCCGCATCGCGTACGGCTACAAGCTGGCCGAGCTGCTGGCCGGCATCGATGTCCGTGCCCCGCCCGCCGACTCGCCGCTGCGCGCCAGCCTCTTGGGCCTGTCGCGCGAAGTGACCGACGGCGTGTTTGCCGTGCTGGCTGAAGAAAAGATTGACCTGGCCACGCTCGAAGTGGCCGACGTCACGGGCTTGGTGCGCCTGCTGGGCGCCCAGGGCGACTTTGCCCGTCTCGAGACACTGCTGCTGCACCTCTGGCAGTCCCGCGAGGTCCGCCGCAACTGGAAGCCCGAGACCGTGCTGTCGATTGGCTTCGCGCTGGTGCACGCCTACGCCGGCCAGAAGCAGCACAAGCTCGACCGCGCCATCGACCTGGCCGACGTCCTGTGGTTCAACCTGGTGCGCAGCCGCGGCTGGCTCGACCGCGACGCCGTGGCCGCCGGCCAGCTGCTGGCCAGCCTCTACATGGAGGCGGGCCGCGCCGCCGATGCCATGAAGGTGTACGAGAGCGTCCTGCGGCAGATTGACGCAGCAGCCGGCAAGGGCAAGGTCAACGGACATGGCAATGCAAATGGAAAGTCCACTGAGGATGCCGAGGGCGATGCCGCTCTCCTGGGCCTCCACGCCCGCCAGCATCTCGACCTGCTGGCCTCGGCGCATGCCCGCCTCGGCCACTGGGTCAAGCCCAAAAAGGAATACCACGACCTGTACGAGCACCTGAGGACGTCTCTCTCACTTCAAAAGCAGCTGCCGGCGCCGTTTGAAAAGTGGGCTGCCACCGCCGCAAATGCCGCCACGGACAAGTCGGCGCTGCCCGGCGGCTACGTGAGCCTCAAGGACTGGACCATCTCGGGCGGCGAGACGCTGGACCCGCGCATGGTGATTTGCTATGCGGAGCAGCCGCTGGTGAAGAACCACTAGGTGGTGGGATGTGATGTGTGACGAGCTATTGTTATGATTCTTTCGTCTGAATTGGCAGGCGTTTGATGTTGAGTTGGTGTTTGATTTCATTTTCCTCTCTTCTTCGGTCTGTCTTTGGTTTTTGTTTACTTTTGGCTGTTTCTTTCCCTTTTTCATTGTACGGACTACGTTTGATTTCTATCGGCTGACACCTCGTAATTTCCTTTCTGTTACATTGTTGAATCATTTGTTTGTCGTCGAGTTTCATCTGTTCAATCATACTTTCATATTCAATCTAATATTTTGGCTATCTTACAACTCCTTTGTTTCGACTGACATTCAATCATGCCCGGCCTCCCTCACAGATACTCGTTCGGGATGAAGAGCGGCATCGAGTCCTCCCACAGCGTGTCCGTCAGAATGCGCTTGTTGCTGCCGTCCGGGTCCATGGCCATGATCTGCCCGTACGGCTGGAAGGTGCTGTCATACAGGGCCGACTCGTCCCGAAAACCGTACATGCCGCTGTTCCACAAGATCTGCGTCTTGCCGTCGACCTTGCTCCACACGGCGTGGGCGTCGTTGGCCGGGCTGTCGGTCAACCTTTGCAAATCAGTACCATCAGGGCGGATGGTCATCACGTCGAAGCGGTCGTCCCACCAGCGGTTGCTGTCGGTCGCGGCCGTCCAGTTGACCTGCCGCGAAAAGACAATCTTGTCGCCGTCGGGGGACCAGCCGGGCGTGTTGTCCCAGCCGTCGGTCAGGTTTGTCGTCTGGCCGGTGGCGAGGTCGAGCACGCGCAGGCCCAGAGGCTGGCCGTTGGCCATGTTCCAGAGCCGATAGACGAGGCGGGTGCCGTCGGGCGAAAAGGACGGGAAGCCGGCATTGGTCGTGCCGTTGGTGTCGGTCAAGTTTGTGTAGCTGCGAGACACGGTTCCGTTGGCCAAAGGGTCAGACACGTTGGCCAGGTAGATGGTGCCCGGCTGCGACGTGCGGACGGTGAACCACGAGCCGAACCCGACGGCAATCTGTTGTCCGTCGGGCGAAAACGTGGGCTGGAACGCGCCGGCCAGGCCAAAGCCAATGTTGGACTCTTGGCCCGGTGCCACGACGTCCTCGACATCAAACACGTCTTCGAGGTCGTCGTACGTGCCCGAAGACGTGATGACGGACGAGTCGCCCAGCTGTTTTTGCGTAATGGCCATTCTTTTCGTGGGGACATTGAACTGCGGAAACACGTCCATGAAGCGGTAGTCCCAGTCGCTGTCAAACGAGAACAGCGACTTGCCGGCGGCACGGACGTCCCATGTGAGGACCTCGTACACGACGCGGCTGTCGTCTGGCGACCACGACGGGTTTCTCAGGAATGTCTGGGAGAAGGGCAAATGGGCAGTGTCGTTCTTGGTGTAGGCGATGCCCTCGTCGGATGTCCCCTTGAGAATGTAGCCAATGCTGGATGAGTTGCCTGACAATACATAATGGGGACACACTTTGAGGTACGGCCCCGTCGTCTCTTGTCGGATGTCTGTGCCCGTCTCGACATCCACACTGAAAATCTGCGACGTCACCGCCTGCTGCTGGCCCGTCGTGCCGTGTGCACCGTACGTCGCCTCGGTCGTCATGCCGCTGTACACCAGCCGCTTGCCGTCGGGCGACCACTGCGGCGTGCCATACGACATGCCTGCGTCGGAGACAACTTGGCGAAAGTCAGATCCGTTTGGTCTCACGACGTACACCGACAGCTCCTGCGTGTGCTCCCACCCCGTCCCGTTGCTGTGCCCCGTCCAGTCCGTCTCCCGGTCCGAGCTGAACGCGATCCACGCCCCGTCGGGCGACCACGCCGGCCGGAAGTGGCCCTGCGGACTCGTCGGGTTGTGGACGCCCGTCAAGCCGGGAATGTCGGTGACGTTCCATGTCTGGGAGGTCGCCAAGTCCTTGACCCAAATGTTGGTCGTGTAGTTGCCCTGCGTCGACACGTAGGCCAGCAGCGAGCCGTCCGGTGAGAGGGTGCCGCTGTCTTCCAGGGAGTCCGTGTCGACCAGCGTCTCGAGGCCCGTCCCGTCCGGCCGCACACGGTACAGATCGGCCTGCCCGTCGGCGCGGCGCTCGCTCGTAAAGACGATCCAGTCGCCGTCGGGGGACCAGCTGGCGTGGATGTCAAAGGAGGATGTGTCGTTGGAAGACAAAAGGGTGGCATTCGTCCCGTCCGCATTGGAAATGTACAGCTTGGAGCCGGACGGGCCGATGCGGTTCATGTAGAAAATGCCCTTTGTCGCGGGGGATTGGCGGGCATGGTGTGGAGGAAGTGGTTGTCGCGACTTGAGGGCATTCGCGCCTGCCTGTCCTGCATAAGGACAGGCTGCCGTGGCCGTCTGGGCTGCAAGACCCAAGAGGGTTGAGAGGATCGAGAGATGCATTGTCGTGAATGGTTGGTCGAGCCTGACGATGCATTCACATTGCACTCAGGTGGCCATTGCCTTTTGTCTTTTATTTAACTCATCTTCCATCTTTATTGTCGATCCCGTCCCATCATTGCAGAACATTATCCTGTGCACTCGGCTCGGCCGAGCTGCCGTCCATGGCATTGTTAATCAATCTTTTGATTGACCCCTGTCTCCCCAGTTTTTGAGGTCAAGCGATGTTTTGTCGATCCCGGCAGGCAAAAGAAGACAAAAAGAAACACTTTAAGAGCAGGGATAAACACAAACCTCGGTCCACTCTCGACCTATCGCCGTCCTCTGATTACGGCCACGCGTCGATGTCAATCCTTGAAGAAAGGCAGAGCTTTTTCCACTTACATCGCCAGCATCTGCCGTGTTGCGTTTCCTGGGTTGCGGCTCTTTGCACAGACGACAGATCTTGGCCGTCCCCGCTGTCCTCCGGTTGTCCCACTCCCGATTCGCCAACACACTCGGCCGTTGCACTCGCAGACTCGGCGATATGGCCCCCAGTACGTTTATGGGCCCCGGCCCCCAGTCCGGAAGTTGCGATCGCCCATCGCAGCAAGCCAGATTGCAGATCCCCGATCCTTGGCGGCCCGCAACGTGGGTTCGCCCACTTCTGTGGGCAGGCTCCAGGGCTCGCATGGTAGTTGGTCGTCGACTCGTCGCATCATTGGATGGTCAAACACGAGACGAGAGTGGTAGAGTGGATGTCGAAAAAATGCAGAGCAAGAAGAAATCAAGAAATCAGATTAGATTCAAGCTCGTTAAGCCTGAACTACTGCTATTGCCATGCTTGTTTGTTATGCATATTGCTCCTTTTTCCTTTCGTCCAATGCACCACATATTATTAATAGCAGAGCTTGTAAGTGCGGCTTTACACCATCTATTTCCGAGTACAACATTGGCCTGTGACATTTCTTTATCCCATGTCTATGATTCCATAATAACACCGAGCTCCCAACAATGCGTTTTCTTTTCTTTTCTTTTTATCCAATGTCGGTGTAAACGTTCTTATTATTGAGACGACCTAATTGCCACTGGACGAGAAATCACAGACGAATTGGCTTCATCTTTGCGCAGAGAGTGATTGGGTTGATATTGTCACCATCTGGTGAACCGTCTGTCTTGTCGGCGTCCGGTCTCTCGACCATCGCATCCACGCGAGACAATGCGTTGTGAACCGCCCCGGCCGCATACATTGCGAGCACCTGTGGTCTGGTTGGACTGCACCGCGGCGTCTTGTCATCGCTGTATGAGTATATATAGGTGGCTGGCATTCTCCCCGCCAGCTCTTTGATTTTTGTGCGCCACTCCTCAATGTGCTTGTGGCGCTCCTTTGCATGCCGGAGCTGGAGCTTGCCGAAATGCGTCTTTGGATCTGGGTTCTGCGATGCTAGGAGGCACACCTTTTTCTCGGCCAGCTCCGACGCCATCTTGAGAAAAACGGACATGGCATCCGAGGACGCGCGCATGGCCTTGGTGGACGCACGCGACGCCTCGCGGGACAGTGCAGGGTGCAGCCAGTACAGAGCGTCAGCCGTGGCGGTGGCGACGGACGCGACGGCCATGGCCACGTGGCTGGCCAGCTGCACCTGTTTTGCCAGCCGAAAGTATTTGTATTTGTCTGGACATGCACTGTCGAGCACTGCGTCTCTGGCATTTTGTAGAGTATTATCGGTCGCTTCGGCGCACGTGTCTACGGCTGTCGCAATCTCTTCCATCAGCCGACCAAGGGACCGTGCCAGCTCGCTTCTCCGGGATTTCTTTTTCTTGGGGTCTAGCAAGAGGGGGTTCGAGTCCGAGTCCGAGTCCGAAACGGGAACGGCAGTGCGCCACGCCAGGAGACGTCGGCAATGGAAGCCGGTCGACGTACAGAAGCGGGGCATACAGCCGGGCTCGGTGGAGGCCGTTGAAGCTGTAAACGCCGCCTGGGCGCCGAGCAGAACGCTGCCCATGCCCGCAAAGACCTGGCGGCTGTACCACCCGCCCCGTTTCCGGCCTGCCACACCCTCCCGGTCGTCGCGGAAACGGAAATCCAGCCACGCCGCCTCGGCCGCCAGGGACGCCGTGCCCGCCGCCGTCGCGATTTTCGTGCCCGCACGGGCATAGCGTGCATGCCTGCGCTTCTCGGGCGTCGCCGTGTCGCATGCGCAGACCACTGCAAATCCGTGTGCTTGGGCGCTCAGACTGTCCAGCGCAACAACGGCATCGAGCGGTTCTTTTGGCTTCGGCTTCGGCTTGGGCTCAGGTCCGGGCTTTGACCCGGGCAGCAGGCGTATGCTGATCATGTGGTGCATTTTCGTAGTTTTGTGTTTTGTGTTTTTGTAATTTCGTAGTTCGAGGTTCGTGGTTGTGTAGAGGCTCGAGTATGTGTCGGTTTTTTATGTATCTGTTTAGATGTAGTCTTTACGTGCTGACCGTTGATGGAATTCCGTTCGCCTTTAATATATGACGTACGGATGATGATGAAAATGAAAAGACCACGTTAACTGTTAGCTCGTGGCTTTCCATCCTCGTGATCTTTCTGTTTTGCCCTTCTTACTCATCGGGTCATTTGGTGCTGATACCTGATGCTAATACTTGATGCTGGTACTTGTTGCTAGTTGTATATGTGTACAACACTAACATTTACAACAACTCTAATACTAATATTCTGTACCAGGTTGTCCTTAATTAGACCACACACTGTGCAACAATACGTCTTATATTAGTGTAAGTCACATATAGATAAAAATTGTAAAAGAAAGCCGTTTCGCAAGTCATGTGTCCTCGCGGCCAGGACCAGTTTGAATAAAGTATCCTGTCAACCCGTTATTCTTCATTCTTTCCATCTTTCATCCACAGCTCGTCTCATAATGCCATTGTCTTCAGATTTTACCAGCCTACAAAAGTAAGAAAAGAAAAGAGAAAAAGAGAAGACGAAGAAGAAAGGAATAAACAAAAATATTCCAGTTCGACCAAACTAGCAAAACGCACAGATCAAGATGCCTCGCCACAGAATTTCACGGTCATTCTTCAGGTACGAAGCATGGCCAGATGAATTGCAATGCTATAAATCTCCGCACACGGTCTGCCCAGGCTCACCAGAGATCAACGTCAAAACTGTGTGCAAGCCACTCATGATTATTGCCGCGCACTCCCTTTTACGACCACTCGACACAGCACAAAAACGAGCACGAGAAATTGCGGTGAGGACGGATCTTGTTTCGGGCGAGATCGACAAGCTCTTCCCCGTCAACGACAAATATACCTCGGACCCTCACGGAAACAAGGCGTTCAGAGACGAATACCGCGGCAGATGCCACTACGCACGGATAGCAGCCCGTGCCGGGCAGACTGCGGTCGAATGCGCAACTTTGGCTGTCAAGCTGGCCCATTATATCCTTCACTGCGCCCTTTCCGACGGCGTGTTTGGCGACCATCACCCATCGCCATTCTGGGCTGTGCTTACCATATGGAGCAGAATACTTATTTCCCAATGAAAAATATAATCAGGCCAGAAAAAGACGAGATCGATGCAGCTCTGGCGGCGTTAAAAGCTGCAATAACCGCCTGCAAGCCAGCCGATGATTTCGACAGCCAGTTCTGCGGGCGCATCCGGGAAGCTCGGTATACCGATTTGCTATGGGGCTTGGGGAGGCTCAACGATCACCTGCCGGCAATGATCCGAGATGTGGAGGAACTCGAAAAGACAATCGCCTATTGTGCCCCAAATCTGTGGTGGCGAGGCACCGCTGAAAGCACCTTGTTTTCCGCAAAGACCGTGGCCTCGCTGGCCAAGGTAGCCGAGCGCGCTGCCTGCTGCCTCTCCGCAACAAAGAGCACTCTCCTTGATTTGGAAAAGGTTGTCAGTGGTGCAACACCAGCCATTTCATCCCACCAAGCGCCCCGACTTCGACTGGGCAAGACCAGCAGGCTGGACATTATTCTGGGCGACTGCTGTGGTGGTTTTCTCAACGCGTTGTCGACAAACGGAGGAGCGACCGCACAGGCCGATGCCGTGCTTGCTGTTGCCACGAATGCTCATACTCTTGAAGAAAAGATGAATGGTTGGGAAATTATCTGATCGCCAGTATTTAGCAAGAGGATAAAATAAAATAAAAAGAAATAAAAAAGGAAATTGAAACCAAAGACAAAAGGTAAAAGTAAAGCAAAAAGAAGTGCAAAAAGAACGATTTTCCTCCCTCGGGTGGGCTCGAACCACCAACCTTTAGATAGACTATCATGAATATTGTAGATAACAGTCTAACGCGCTATCCAATTGCGCCACGAGGGAAATCCGCTTATGGAGATTTCGCCGTCCTTAAGCTGGCTCAAGAAGATGGGGCGGCAGAAATGGGAGTTAGAAGCAAAAATCATGGTCCACCCTGTCCACTCAGTCGAGTGTGGGGACAAATGCAATGTCGTGGATGGCAGAGGATCGTGAGTTGACGTTGCGGCTTGCAAGGCACTTTTCGAAATGGCCACGTGGGATTGGCCACTTCGTCACATTTGAGTTCTCACCCGGCAGGCGTCGAGTCCCGGTCCCGGTTCAGTGGTAGTTCAGCAGGCGAGCAGGGGCGAACAGCTGGTGAATAATAGCAGCCAAGTGGTGACACGGCCGCCGGAAACCAGCTTTTACAGCGCTCCCGGGTCCGGATGGGCGCTAAAAAGGCTTAAATCTGGTGGGGCCAGGCCGAGTCGGGGAGGTGTGCGTGGAGATCCCATTCCTTTCGGAGACAACCATGGCCGATAGCGTCATCTTTTTGTCTGGAAAACATCGACACAAAACTGCCAAAGACGGTCTAGCACAGCCTTGTCTTTGATATGGGACCTGGGGGAGGTACAGTCATCCCTCGTTGAAAGGGACGGCTGGACGGCATCATGGGCACAAAAAGTACATATAAAAGGAGGTGCCCATCGATTGACGAGAATTGACGAGAAGTTGGCTCTTTTGTTGAGATTGAAGCCTTTCAATTCCTCGACAGTTCGCAATAACACTTGCACTTAAAATTCCTTGCCAAACTTCTGGCACACCTCACCATGGTCTCTTCAAAAGAACAGTCTCCAAACTTGGAGCCCTTCTTCCCCAACCAGTTCATCAAGAACCAGTTCCGAACAAAGCCTCACCCGACACCGAAGAACACAGATCTGACCGGCCAAGTAGCCATTGTCACGGGCTCCAACACAGGTCTGGGGCTGGCCGCTTCAGGCCAGCTGCTGTCCTTTAAGCTGTCCCATCTCATTATGGCCGTCAGATCACTTGACAAAGGCGAAAAGGCAGCAGCACCTCTTCGCAAACAGTACCCATCAGCCAAGATTGACGTCTGGCAGCTCGACATGACGTCGTACGCCTCGGTCCAAGCGTTTGCTTCTCGTGTCGACAAAGACCTGAAGCGCCTCGACATTGCCATCCTCAACGCCGGCATCGGTTTCCAGCCGTTTAAGATTGTCGAGTCCACAGGCCACGAGCAGACGGTGCAGGTCAACTACCTGTCCACACTTTTGCTAGGTATCCTGCTGCTGCCCTCCCTCTCCACAAAATCACCCGCCGGCAAGCCCGGCCGCCTCACCATCGCCACAGCCATGCTCTCCGCCACGGCCAAGTTCCCCAACAAGAACGCCAACCCGCTCCTCCCCTCCTTCAACAACGAGTCCATCTTTGACACCTCCGACATGTACGCCACGTCCAAACTGCTCGGCCAGCTCGCCCTCTGGAAACTGACCGACATCGTCCCCGCCGACAAGGTCGTCGTCAACATGGTCGAGCCGGGCTTTATCAAAGGCACCGACCTGCACCGCGAGCGGCCGGGTGCCGTCCAGTTCTTTTTGGGCATGTTCAAGTCCGTTTCCGCGCGGACCGTCGACCTCGGCGCCACAACGTATCTGGATGCGACCGTCGTCAAGGGCAAGGAGTCGCACGGTTGCATCCTGGCCAACTGGGAGATTGAGCCGTATGCGCCCTTCGAGTACACTTCGGAGGGCAAGGCGGTGATGGAGCGGCTGTGGAAGGAGACCATGGTCGAGTTTCAGTTTGCAAAGGTCGAGGCCATTTTGGCGGGTGTATGCTAAGGCGTTGTTGTTAATGGTAATTGGCATAAAATGTACTTCATGTTTCTGTTTATGGATCATCAATTGTTTTATTTGCATGCGCCGTTGTATTTATGCCCACATTAGGAAAGAACCTGGAATCACGACTGTAAGACGGGTGTAAATAGAGAAATCGGCTGTGAAAAATGGTAATTACACCTATCGCCGTCTTACAGTGCATCCAGTGGGATTTGGTGCTGAAACTGCTGATGCCATGCCGGAGATAATTCCACGAAGCTCCGTTTTTTACAATGTATTAAAGTGCTTGCATTAGTCGCCGTTTCTCACAAAAGACCCTCTTCTTTTCATACATTTTCTCCAATTCAGATTACCGTTTGCAGCCCCAGTCAAAAGCGGTCTATTGCGTTCTAGCCACAGCCCAGACAGCCTGGCCAATCTCGTTGCTCGCTCGAGTTCACATGTCTCTTTTTCTCCAACTGATACGGACCTTTTGCACGACTCGACTCGACATCTGCCAACCCTGTTGAACCCCCGTCGATCTAGACCTCTTATCAGCCCGCATTACACCCGTCTCTGTCACCTTACAAGTGCATAGAGTCACAGGCACAGGAACAGGAACGGCTGCAACGCAGAACTTGTCGTTTGATTGATAGCCCCTCACCTCGAACACACTCTATTTTGCCGTTCTCTGTCACTCTCCGTGCCCCATCCGTCTGGTGCATGTCCTCGCTGCTATCGTCGCTGCCGCTTCGGTTATCAGCCGCTGGTTGGCGCGTTTCTCCCAAGAAGCTTCCCCTGGCGTGGCCCAGAATGGCAGAGTAAGTCTTGTCCTTTTTATTGTAGCCTGCTTTTGTTTCCATTTCTTTTTACTGGTCGCTCCTTTTGTTGTCTTTTTTTATTCCCCTCCTCAACAGTCCAATGGCGTTACATCGTTGTCGTGCATCACTTTGTGTCCCCAAGCAGTAATATCAAGCCGGCCCTGGCCGTGGTCCCCTCGATCTGTCATTTAGATCTTGCCCAAATCAGATCGTGAGAAATCAGACGAAAGCTCCTTCCCTTTGTCATTTTTGTGCCATTTGCATATTTGTCGTCTTCACTTCTTTCTCCTTTTGGAAGCCGAGTCACTTCTTTCTTCTCGTATTAGAAGGCCACCCGGCACGTTCCTTCCCACGTTGTCAATATCTCCCGCCTTCCCCTCCTCCCCCTCCTTCCCCCAGGTCCTCTTGCCACCCCTTTCACCCTCCGCTTGGATGCGGCTCACTCTGGCCTCTCCTTTATCACACACTCCTCACATACAAACACAAAATCTCTCTGTTCTGTTTCTCCTTTTCTTTTGCCCTTCCTGGACTCCACGCCTCTACACCTCTGCTCGTCGACAACCTTGCATTATCTAGGCCGCGTTAGCCTCGCCTTTCCCTCCTATCACGGCCAGGGCCATAATCGCCGGCCACACACCTCCCCTTCCCTATCAGATCTTCCCGTTTTCTTTTGTTGTCTTTTGACCATCCGCCACACAACATGAAGATGGACGTTTACAGTGTCTTTAGCTCCAGTGCTACCCGGCGAGACTGCTCCCGCCTCGATCTCGATCTCAAATCCATCCGCCGGAGCAGCTCAAGCACCGTCGACCGGTCGTCAGTCGAGCGTGTAAGTCACCCCCACCTCGACACACATGCTGGATTACTTTTACTAACTAGCAACCGGCAGACACCATCTCCTAGTCAGAGATCGCCGCATATCGGTGTCATTGGTGCCGGCATTGCTGGCCTCCGCTGTGCAGACATTCTCCTGCAACATGGCTTCCGGGTGACGGTCCTTGAAGGCCGGCACCGCCTCGGCGGGCGTCTTCACCAAGCCCGGCTGAAACCGTCACTAGCTACAGCCAGTGAAAATGGCAGTAGTGAGGCCGGCCCCCTCGTCGATATGGGCCCCAACTGGATCCACGGCACCAAGGACAACCCGATCCTCGACCTCGTCCGCGCCACCGAGACGGTTACCAGCAGTCACGATGTGGACGAGGAAGGAAACGATCTGGGCGGTGCCGTGTTCGACGTCGAAGGTGCCATCCTGCCGCTGGACGAGGGCGACGCTTTGTCCACCATCATGTGGACGATTGTTGAAGAAGCATTTGTGCATTCGAATACAAACTGCAGCTCAATCGATCCTGGCGAGAGTCTCTACGACTTTTTCCTACAACGGATCGACTCTCACATTCCGCCAGCAGGCCCTGATGCAACAGACGCCGAGATCCAGGCCACTGCACGGAAACGGAAGCTGGCTCTGCAAATGGCCGACTTCTGGGGCGCTTTTGTTGGCAGCCCTGTCACGCGGCAAAGTCTCAAATACTACTGGCTCGAGGAGTGCATCGAGGGTGGTAAGTAAACGATGGCGATATATATCATTATCCTTAAACGACGCCCACTGACATGATAGAAAACCTCTTTTGTGCCGGCACATACAAGAAGGTATTTGACCGGTTGATCGAGCCGGTCGTCGAAGGCGCTACCATTCATTACGGCAAGACAGTATCACAGATTACGAGCACACAGGATGCACCAAACCGGCAACCCAGCACCTTCCCTGGATCCGGTGTCAACGTCACCACTACTACCGGCGAAACGTATTTATTCGACGAGGTAGTATGCACGATGCCACTAGGATGGCTGAAGAAGAACGCGGCAACCGCATTTGAACCACCAATTCCTCCACGTGTCAGCGAGGCCATTGCCAGCATTGGCTACGGCTCACTCGAGAAGGTGTACATCTCCTTCCCCGAAGCCTTCTGGCAGCGCCCAGATGCCGACACAGGCCGTTCAGTGCGTGGGTTTTGTCAATGGCTGGCACCCGGCGTCTACGCGCAACCATCCAATCCGGAACACTGGTCGCTCGAGGCTTTTGATATGGCCGCCCTGCCTGCCTCCGTCGCCCACCCGACCCTGTTGTTCTACACATACGGCGAGCAGTCTGCCCACATCATGGGCACCCTGGCTTCTCTGCGGGATGAGGATGATTACCCCGGATCGAAGGAGGACGAGCCCAGCGAGATGCGCTGCCCCAATGCAAAGCAGACGGCTTTCCTGCTCGACTACTTCCGCCCCTACTTTGGCACCATGCCCCACTACGACCCAGACGCGCCCGCCTGCCAGCCCACCGGCATCATCACCACAAACTGGCTGCACGACGACCTCGCCGGCAACGGCAGCTACAGCAATTTCCAGGTCGGCCTGGCCCGCGGCGACGAAGATATCCGTGTAATGCGCGAGGGACTGCCCGGACGGGGCATCTGGCTAGCCGGTGAGCACACCTCGCCGTTTGTCGCGCTGGGCACGGCGACAGGCGCTTATTGGAGCGGCGAATCGGTGGGACGGCGCATTGCCGAGGCGTACGGGCTGGAGCAGGAAGGCGGCGCGGTGGCAGATGCAGCGTCTGCGGACGTGGCACACATTCCGGCGTCAAAAGTCCAAGAACCGGTCGTACTGAGTTCGTGAAGAGGTTCAAAGGGCGGTCTTAGCATTGAATATTTGCATGTAGCATTCGAGATGATGGTTAAACAAAGCGATGATTTCACTTCCAACACAGCAACACGAGATCAATATTGACGTTTCGCTAGCTGTAAACATGAATATTGCATAAAGATTGCCAGCCATTTGATTTGCGCGTGAGTGCGTGATCTTGTCCAGATTAGGGAGAACAAAAACATCGCGTGACGAGCCAATGCAGCCAGTCATTTGACAGTCTCACTTTGGGGCGGCCATTCCTGGCTTCTCGCTGGTCTCTTATCGGTTATCAGTGTCAACTGGAGGGGAGGCTTGGGATCTTACGCAGAGGTGGGGTTTCTCCAGGGGGTGGCCAGAGTGTTTACAGGTGGTCTCAGCGCCTTACATGCCCTGTTGCAACGTCAATGATCGCTGCCTATGGCCGCTGGAGTCAGGCTCAACGTGAGTGGCCTCAGCGCATCACGCCTAAACTGCGCTAGCGAGTGGCTGCAGTGTTGCGACTCATCAGGCGGTCAAGACCCACTTTTTACCGCCCCGTTCCCTTAAGCCTTACTACGGCCCTCCTAATACCATTTGCTATGACGGAAGAGGGCAGGTGCAACTGACTGTCTTCTTGCAAGTACCTTTGTCACATGTAGAATATGTAAAGATACTTGCCTATCTCCGTCTCTCATTATCTGGCACGGGCTTTTGCTTTTGTTGGGCTCAGATGACAACACCCAAGGAAGGAGCGAGCTACCAGCGCAGTTGCCGCTGCCCGCTGCCCGCTGCACACCATTACCTTTGCACCTTCTTCGGCTTCCTCTCTTCCACTTCCGTCTTTCGTCAAACTTTCCCATCAACATAGCCATTTTGGGTACTGTGGCTTTTTCCACTGTTTCTTATTTCGTTTTCTTTTTCCATCCGTTTCCTTTGTGGTTTCTAGACTCTGTGCAGGCCATTTGTTTTGCCTCTGTTTTCCTTGCCATTGCCTTGTGCTATTGCATTTCCCCACTACGCACCGCCTGCGATAAACGGAGCAGCCTAATCAGGACAATCGACGTCTGCCTTCGACTCCGTCTTTCTGGCTTGCTCTTCTTCCCAGCCTTTCATCCCATCTCCAGCGAGAGCGATACCCAGCGAACGCAGAGTCCCGCCACCTCTTTCGAAGATACAGTTCTTCTCACAGCCGCTTGCCGCCATCAGTCGTCGACACACCACCTACAATACCATGAGCTTCGCCACTGCCCGCGTGCAGCCCTCCATTTTGACGCCGGCGGTCTTCCCCCCGCAGCCACGCTCTTCGTGAGCAGTGACGACTGACGACGACCATCCATCTCCCGACACATAGACGCTCCCCCTTTCTCCCACTCTCATAATGGCGTCGTTACTCGACTCCTTCCGCAATTCCAGCATGCCGAAACGGTTGCTGCGATACGCGCTCTCTCGTTTCGATGTTCTCGACACAGACGCCCTCGATCTGGATAACCTCGATCTGGCCTGGGGCCGGAATACCGTCCTAGAGTTCCGGGATGTCGGTTTGAAGTTGAAGGTGAGTGCCGTCCGTCTAGGGAAAGAAAAACGGCTGCCAAGTGCTCTCTAACACACACAGATCCTCCAACAGCTTCTCCAGCTCCCGCCGACCTTCCACATCCGCAAAGCCAAAGTCGCCATCCTCCGCGTCACCCTCCCCGTCGACATCTACTCGAGTCCTATCCAGATCCAAGTCACCGGCGTCGACGTCCGACTCCGGATAGCAAAAGACGGCGACAAAACAAACGACAAGTCTGGTCGGAGAGGCAGCAAGTCCAGCAACAACAATAACAATGACAATGACGATGACGTCGTTCCCACCGCAGCCGACCTTGCCCAGTCCTTCCTCGAGCAGCAGCCGATCCAAGAAAAGAAAGCCCTCGAAGAAGCCTTGGCGGCCGCCGACGAAGACGACGACGACTTTGACGACGACGAGTCCACCTCATCCTCTTCCCAGACGTTGGGCACCGGCCAGGCCTTGACACTGCCCACATTCCTCGCCGGCTTCCTCCAGGGCATTGTCGACCGCATCCAGGTCAACATTGAAGGCGTGACCTTCCAGCTCGAGGTGGACGTGCCCGTCGATGCATCTTCCCCAACTGCCACAATCCCGACGGGAGCTTCTGGGCCCGGGGCGGTTGAGCCAGTCGTGTTCCAGCTCGCCCTCTCCCGGATCAATGTCGAAGGTGTCACAACATCCATCACGCCTCCAGCAGATCCAGCAGACGAAGAAAAAGACATGGCCACAACCTCGGCTTCAGACAGCGACGACACGAACCGGCCTCCCATGGTGCCCAAGGAGGGCAAGCGCCACATTTCTCTCGAGAACGTCCGCGCTTTCCTTATCTCGGAAGCCAACGTCTTCTCGACTCTAGCCCGCTCGCCATCTATGCCATCGTCCCTCTCATCACAATCGCCCAGCATCCCGTCGCGAGGCCCGCCATCCCGCTCCTCAACAAGTTCGTCTGCACACGTCTTCTCGGCCTCTCAGCCGGCATACAACAACCCCATCGGCCATGGCAGCCAACACGGACACGGCGGATCCGACGATGATTACAGCGAAGGCACCGCATCCATGGCTGCATCTTCTGTGGTCGCCTCTTCCGTGATGCCGCAGAGCCGGTACGACCTCCAAGACAGCGAAGATGCTTTCAACATTCCCTACGAAATGGGCAGCTCCAGCGACGACAACGATTCCAGCGCAAATGAAGACGCCCCTCCTGACGCCGAAGACGACGAGGCAGCTCTGGCAGCCGCTCTAGCCTCCTCTTCGTCTACGCCCCGTGCCTCTGTTTATGGTGGTGATGCGGGTGGTCTGTCGGCCTCTCTGTCAGGAATGCTTCCCCCACAAGCACCAGCACATCCTGCACAGTCCACCATTGTTCAAGGCAATGACGGCCAGGGCAGTATGCAGTGGAGCGCATGGGGTCAAGAAGCCCAGTCCGAGCCATCTCTGCGGCATGCCAGCGCTTCCCCGCCTCGCTCGGAGGGACGCGGCAGCTTTGATATTGGTTCCGGTCTGGGCCTGGTCGGAACCAGTGCTTTGCGGAGCAGTTCGCGGCATTCAAGCCATTCGGTCCATTCAACTCACTCCGGATCTGGCGGTGCACGCAGTGTGGGCTCAGCCGGTCACGCAGACGACCTCACGGAATCGCACATGTACAGCCATGAAGAAGCCGAAAGCATGTACATGAGCGCCTTTTCGCAGGCTGACTCAACGCGCTTCCAGAGCTCCATGCCAGGCGGCTGGGGCAATGATGACAATGATGACAACGAGGATGGTGACGCCGAAGCCGACCGCTACAACGACGACTACAACGAGCGCCGTTCCATCAGCTCCGGCTCGTCTCGCCCAGATTCACCTGTGCCGGAGGCTGTACTTGCCGATGATGCCCATTTTGGCGCCAACGACGGCTTCAACCCGGACCACTCCACCCAGCTTCCCATTCGGAGGGCCTCACACGAATCGGAACGTAATCTGGCGTCGCCGCCTCCGGCATCGCCCACCCTTGCAAAGTCGGCCGCTTCCTTTGGCCTCCCCGGATCAGCCATGTTCAACTCGAACAGGTCCAGATCCAGCTCGGCACGCTCGTCCAGCTCTCGCGGATCTATGCACGTGCCACCGGATGATCTTGTTCACGAGCAGCCCGCTGAAGAAGTACTTCGCTCCAGCGTGCACTCTTCCGGCCGCGTGTCCCCTGCATTTGGAGGCAACTTTGACGGTGCACAAGGTACAGGTAGCGAGCAGCTGCCTGAAAGCCAGGATATCCCGGCCGGCCTCGAAACACAAGAAGGTCAGGATGGTGAGGAGGAGTCGAGATCCCAACCAGACGAGGCGGCAACCCCTCGGGGTCCAGCCCGACTTGTCAAGGAGATTTTGGCCCTCCAATACATCTCCATCTACGTCCCCTCCAACCACAAGCCGATCGATATTGCCCAGCAGACGGTCCATACGCCTCGCCAACACCACCACAATGATAAACTGGGCCACTCTGTTGCCCCCCAGATGCCAGGCGCGTTTTCGGTCTATTCTTCCGCCGGCGCCGCGTCCAGAATGGGCAGCACCTCGTTCAGCTCGCGCCTTGATGAGAGCGTTCTGATTCCACAGGCAGCTCATGACAGGCCCGCCGACGGCGACTCGTCTGTCGAAGTGACCTTTGCACCCCTGGAAGTCCGCTTCGATGCTTCCATTGGATTCCTCCTTGCTATGGTCGTCTCGGAGCTCATGCAGTCCGTCAAGGTTGGCCTTGAACAACAGCAAAAGGCCAATCAGCAGAAGCAGCAGCGGAGACGTGGACCTGCTGCCGCACAAAGTGGTGCCGAGGCTACGGCCACACCCATGCCGGAGGTCAAGGTGCACGCAGAAAAGATCTCGCTTCTTTTCCTGGACAAGTTGGCTGGTGTTGCCGACACGGCCGAGCGGTTCTTTGACTCGCCTCGAGCGTCGACGTTCAACCACAAGGGCGATGTCCTTCTCCAGGCCGTCTTGGAAGATTTGGTTGTCGGTCTGACCCCTCCGGCTCCAACGCCCGCCAATACAACAGAATCAAACGCTGCTTCGCCGGTCACAAAGACCAGCATCGATCTCAAGCGCTTCCGCTTCGGATACGCCGACGCAGATATTGTCTCGTTTGACCGGCGCATCCAGATGCGGGCGTCTGTCCGCGACGTCTTCCCGCCAGCCGGCGACGATGTATCTGTCAAAATCAGCCAGTCTGCCCAGGTCTTCCGGTGCGAAGTCAACACTCTGCCGCTCATGGTCTCGGTCGACCTCCAACGCCTCGACGAGACCTTTAGCTGGTTTGGTGGTCTGAGCAGTTTCCTTAGTATGGGCTCATCCATCACGTCGGCTGCGTCCCAGGGCGGTGCCGGCGCCAAGTTTATGGGCCTTCCCAAAGCCGAGTCGGCACCGCCAGCCCAAAAGCCGCGCGGCGTCCGGTTCGAAGCACCCATCAACCCCGACGACAAGTCCGCCACGGCCGAGAACAAGGTGGACATGCGCATCGGCGGCATCCGGCTCGACCTGATTGGTAGAGACTGCAGCGTCGGCCTGGATACGAGCGCCGTGAAGCTGGTCAGCCGTGAAGAGGGTATCGGTGTCGGTGTGAGCCGCATCAAGCTGGCCGGCCCGTACCTGCGCAACTCGCGCGGCGATCCGCCCGTGACAGCCGAAGTATCCAACACGCGCCTCGAGTTCTTAAATGTGCCCAAGGATAAGGATCTTGAGCGTCTTCTCGAACTCATCACGCCATCCCGTGTTAAATTCGACGAACGTGAGGACGTTATCATGGTAGACACGCTTCTCCGACAGCGCCGCAGTGGACCTCTCCTGCGCATCAACATGGACGATCTGAATGTTGATGTGCACAACATTGCCCAGCTGTCATGCCTCCCCTCGCTCGGCGAAGAGATTGCACGGCTGGCCACTGTCGCCAAGTACCTACCCGAGGATGACCGGCCGGGCCTGCTTACACTCGGCCTGATCCGTCGTCTGGATGTTTCGGTAGATATTGGCGGTCGTCTAGGTCTACTACAAGCCTCGGTCGGGGATCTTGAAACAGCTCACATCTCCATTCCGTCGCTCGTCTCAGTGGCAGTCGGCTCGCTGTCTGTGCACCGCAACCACACCGAGGAGCTCGTCGGTTCTACTGTTGTCCCTGCAGCAAGCCCTCCAGCGGCAGCAGCGACATCGAGCGCCCCAAGCTCTGCGTCTACAATCGTGTCTCCGATTCAAGCGAGTGGCCAGTCTCCAGCCCTGATGCTGCGTATCATTGGCGATGATATGGAACCGGTCATCAAAATCAAGATGTGGGGTCTCAACTTTGAGTACCGCGTGCCGACCGTGATGGACATTTTGGGCCTGGCCGAGGATGCCACTCCTCAGGACTTTGAGGATAGTCTAGCTGCGTCTGTGGCCAACCTTGGCGAGCGAGCACACACGGCCATTGGCGGTGAATCCATGATTGTCGGCAGCAAGGGCAAGGCCAGTCTCTCCAAGACCGGCGCCAACGATCCCACCTCCAAGCCGACAATGCTCGACCTAGCCTTCCGCGACTGTGTCATTGGCCTCAACCCGCTGAAGCTCTCGTCGAAGCTCAACATTGTTCTGGGCGATGCTCGTCTTGAAGTAGCCATTCCCAAGGCCGACGAGGAGATCGATACTGTCGTTCACCTCAACAAGATGTCCCTCCTTCTTGTCGACGACGTTTCGACCCTCGCATCCGGCAAAGAGGTGACGTTTGCTCCCGGGCATACGGCGCGCCGCTCATCGGGCGGAACCAGCTTTTTGTCGCCGCCGTCCCTCTCCAAGGACATGGTGTCGCGGATGTGTGCTCGAGGCTACGTCGACATTTGCCAAATCTCGGCCGCCAAAGTTTCTGTCCATATCTCGACACCCGACGAGGACGGCCAAAAGACAATTGACCTCGAAGTCCGCGATGATTTGCTGGTTTTGGAGACGTGTGCCGACTCGACGCAGACACTCATCACGCTCGCCAATGCTTTGAAACCACCAACGCCGCCCAGCAAAGAGATCAAGTTCAAGACGCAAGTCATGCCGGTCAAGGACCTGCTGGCGTCTATCTCGATCGACGCGTTTGGTCGCGCCGAGGGCAACTACAACTTTGACGACGACTTCATCCTCGAAGAAGACGAGGACGGAACCAGCACGGCCATGGGCGAGGATGACATGTACGGTGCCAGCTCGGGCAGCAGCCATGTCCTCTTGAGTGGCCAAGCCAACCGCGACCCTATCGAGGACTCCGTTGCATCGTTGCCGTCCGCCATGGCCGACGACGATCTTTTGCTCGATGGCGATCTGGACGATCTCGACGCTGAACACGGTATGACGGGCACAGTCGCCGAGCAGCTGTTCAATGCATCCTCCGTCTTTTCGGAGCAAACCGAAAGGCGCAACAGCCTGTCCTCGCGCGGCCCTGCCAGTGGCATTCTTCCTGGACAAAACCAGAGTAGGCAAAAAGAAAATATCAAACCAGGCGACAGTCCGCTCTTCCTTGCCTCTTCGTCTGGCGATCTCGGCGCGGACGACGCCTTTTTCGGCACAGCCGAAGAGACAGCTGCTGAAGAGTCATCGCATGCCAACCGCTGGAACTCGGCACAGAACAACTACGACCGGAAGAGCAGGGCTGGCGGTGCAGCGGCTGGAGCAACAGCTGCCGCCACGAAGCCACCTCCTCTCTCAGTTCATGTCCGCGACGTCCACATCATCTGGAACCTGTTTGACGGCTACGACTGGCAGCACACGCGTGATATCATCACCAAGACCGTCGAAGAAGTCGAAGCAAAGGCCTATGAGCGTCGCAGGAACCAGCGCCGGCGGTCGGGCCAGGACCAGTACAACCCCTACTCGGACGATGAAGAGGAAGAGGCCGTCATTGGCGATTTCCTATTCAACTCCATCTACATTGGCATCCCTGCGACGCACGACCCACGCGAACTGACAAACGCCATCAACCAAAACATCTATGGCGACGCGACCGGCGATACCGAGTCTGTTGCGGCAACAACCGTCACGGCCACGTCAACGCGTGCCGGCGGTGGTGCTGGTGGAGGAGGCAACCAGGGACATCGTGGCGGCCGCTCGAAGAAGCTCAAGCTTCACCGCAGCCGGCGCCACAAGATCACCTTTGAGCTTGGCGGTGTAGCGGCCGACCTGACCGTCTACCCGCCCAACTCGGGCGAGACGCAATCATCGATTGACGTGCGCGTCCGCGACCTCGACGTCTTTGACCACGTGCCCACCTCGACGTGGAAGAAGTTTGCCACCTACGACCGCGATGCAGGCGAACGACCGATCGACGGCGATATGGTGCGCCTCGAGGTCCTGGTCGTCAAGCCTGTGCCCGAGCTGGCAGCCACCGAGTTTGTCATCAAAGTGAACCTGCTTCCGCTGAGGCTGCACGTTGACCAGGACGCGCTCGATTTCATCACGCGCTTCTTTGAGTTTAAGGACGATACGGCGCCGCCGACACACTCCTCCGCCAGCGACGTCCCTTTCATTCAGCGCGCCGAGATCCACGATATCCCGGTGCAGCTCGACTTCAAGCCCAAGAGAGTGGACTATGCCGGTCTGCGGTCGGGCCACACCACCGAGTTTATGAACTTCTTGATCCTGGACGGGTCGCGCATGACGATGCGGCACACCATTATCTATGGTGTGTCCGGGTTCGACCGGCTCGGCAAGACGCTCAACGACATTTGGATGCCCGACATCAAACGCCACCAGCTGCCCGGTGTGTTGGCCGGTCTGGCGCCCGTACGGTCTCTCGTGACCGTCGGCAGCGGCTTCAAGGACCTGATCGAGATCCCGATCCAAGAGTACCGCCACAATGGCCGTATTGTGCGCTCCATCTCCAAGGGCGCCATGGCGTTTGCCAAGTCCACGGGCACCGAGCTCGTCAAACTGGGCGCCAAAGTCGCGACGGGCACGCAGTATGTCCTGCAGGGCGCCGAGGGCATCCTCAACAAGAACAACCCCGACGCCATCCAGTACCAGTACCAGAACACGGCCCAAAACGGCGGCTTTGGCGGTGCGGGCGGCCCCGGCGGCCTGGGCGACGACGACGACGACTCGGACGACGAGCGCAAGCAGATCAGTCTGTACGCCGACCAGCCCACCGGTGTCGTCCAGGGTCTGCGGCACGCCTACACCAGCCTCGCCCGCGACCTCCACGTGGCCCGCGACGCCATCATCGCCGTCCCCGCCGAAGTGCGCGAGAGCACGAGCGCCACGGGCGCCGCCAAGGTCGTCATCAAGCACGCGCCCACCATCATTTTCCGGCCGGCCATTGGCGCGACAAAGGCCATTGGGCAGACGCTCATGGGCGCGACCAACAGTCTAGACCCGCAGAACCTGCGCCGTGTCGAGGATGTAAGTTCACAATGGAGGGTTCTGATGATATTTACCGTTGTGAGATGTCAATTGCTAACACTTGCAGAAATACAAATCCGGACCCGGTCGCCGCAGCTAGAGTCAGCCTCCGATGCCATCCCTCTCTAATTACTTTGCTTTCTTCACACTCTTTTACAGTCCCTCCTTATGACGACACGACGAATTTGAAACTCGCCCCACGATGCATTTCTCACTCTTTTATTCCCAATTTGATTTGCCGCAATCTTTTTCTCTTCTCTCCTTTTCAAAAACTCGCAATCACAATACCATAGTCTGGCGTCTCTGGGAAACAGCATTGGGAAAGCAAAGGCGTTTATCGTTGTGTTAATTTAGTTTTTATCTTTCTGTGATTTTGTTAAATTTATTGTATTTTCGTGTATTTTCTGAGAATATTTTGCGTTTTTATTTCAATTATTTATTTCACTTCGAACTTGTATCCCACGTGGGCATTTTTAGATTAATTTCACGATATGTTCGATTCGTGAAAGAATCCCACCCGATATGCTGATAAATTACGATTGAGATATCAAATTCGGCCGAAATATTCTCGTAAATATCGAAAAAAGATGCAG
Source organism: Sporothrix pallida (assembly GCA_021396235.1). Lineage (NCBI taxonomy): Eukaryota > Fungi > Ascomycota > Sordariomycetes > Ophiostomatales > Ophiostomataceae > Sporothrix > Sporothrix pallida. Next base: position 147,664 of record WNYG01000049.1, on the reverse strand, counting down.
TATGTAAGTGCAAAACGCTGACGTGCAGCACCCGTACCGATCTTTCCTGTGGTGAACTGTTTTCAATATCGGCGCTTTCTGCCGCTTCTTGCCGATGCCATTTACAGTTTGCGATTGCCAATAGCGCCGCCCCTGAACGATAAGGGAAGCTCCTTCTGCAATCGCTGTGATTCTCGCTCGTTCCTGCCGCTATCTGCACACTATTAACCCCACTACAGGGCCGCGCCTGCCAGATTCTAAATTCTGCCAGATACTATCGCCAGCAGGGCCGGGTGAACTTTGGCGCTAGTATGGCGTCATCTTCGGCAGAAGGATTCAAGAATATGCAGCCGTTGACAAAACAATTCGAAGATCACAAAAGCACATCTCGTATTGCTGCCCGATCGGGATTGCGGTGCTGTTTCTTTCCTTCTTCTGACCTGACCCCATACACTCATTCCTCTCTTCGAGCCACCAGGACCACGATTTTCCACTCGTCGCAAAGCAGCATCGCATCACAATGTCGGACGGCAAACGAGCAGTCGATTCAGACAAGGGTAAGTAGTGGGGGAGAGAACGACGACAGAAGAAGAAGAGGAGGACTCACGGCTAACATCGTCAGTCTGGACGACCTTGATCACCAATCTCGACTACCTCCCGGGCCTCCTGACCCTCAATGCCTCCCTCAAAAAGGTCGGCTCGGCCTACCCCCTCGTCGCGCTCTACACGGACTCGTTCCCCGAAGAAGGCAAGAAGGCGCTCGTCGCCCGCGGCATTGCCCACCAGCGCATCGCCTATCTGCTGCCCACAAAGTCCCACCGCGACTACAGCGCCGACCCCCGGTTTTATGACTGCTGGAGCAAGCTCACGCCGTTTGGCCTGACGCAGTACAAGCGCGTCGTCCAGCTCGACAGCGACATGCTCGTGCGCCGCAACATGGACGAGCTCATGGACCTGCCACTCGACGACCCGGAGCTGGCCGCGCAACTGCCCGCGCCCGCCGAAAGCCGCCGCATCTTTGCCGCGGGCCACGCCTGCGTCTGCAACCCGCTCAAGAAGAAACACTATCCGAGCGACTGGGTGCCCGCGAACTGCGCTTTCACCCTCCAACACGCGGACCCCGCGAAAGCTCAGACAACCGGCGCCGACCCGGACCCGTCCCTCCCGAACCAGCCGCTGGGCGTCGAGCTGATCAACGGCGGCCTGCAGGTCGTCGTCCCCAACAAGGTCCTGTTTGAGCGCATCGTCGCGTTCATGGACGAAAACGCCGCCGATCTCGACTTTGCCGATCAGAGTTTGTTGTCCACCCTGTTCCGGGGGCGGTGGGTCTCGCTACCCTACACCTACAACGCCCTCAAGACGCTGCGGTGGCCGGGCGTGCACGATCCCATCTGGCGCGACGACGAGGTCAAGAACGTGCATTACATTCTGACGCCGAACCCGTGGGAGGAGCTGGACCGCAGCAAGCCCGGCCAGCCCTTGAAGGAAGGGCTCACACAAGACCCGCGCAACGTCGAGTCGCACGGCTGGTGGGCGGAGGCGCACCGGGCGCGGAAAGCAGAAGAGGCGGCGGCAGGGCTCGAGGATGAGTGGTGATCATAGGCGAGGCGTATCGTTTGGAGTGCTGGGGATGTGATAGGATATATGGTCGGATATCAAGAGGCACATCGAGAATATTTAGGAGAGCATGGCAACAGGACGCTGCGAGCGGCAACATTCGATTTTTGGATAATTTTTGGCACACGAATCTGGACATAAACGAGAAAAAGGCAACATAAAGGGAGAGTACAGAAATGACAGGTTAACAGCATATATATAAGTATGAATGGGAAACACAGAACAGGTCGTTCTCAAGACGTCAGACAACGGTCAGCAGTACGAACAACGGGGAAGTGCGGCGGAGATTCGAGGTGAGAGCCAACGGACGAGATAAGATGGTAGGACGCAAAAAGTTGCGGCTCTTTTACACGTGCTAAGAAACGTGGAAGTCATGCATACGAAATATATCACGATACCTTCCCAAGTTGGCATGTGCAGCCAGAGGCAACGATAGCTACGATAAGATCGTCGATGGAAAGAGCTTTGGACTGCACAGACAAAATGCACCCCACTCCGCACCTTCTTTGCGACTTGGTGCAATTCTTCGACATCCCAATGCGCAACTGACAGAACCAAATGCTAAATCTAGGGCAGTTGCGGTGCCCCGCTTTTTTCTGCCAGGGTCCTCTTCTTTCCCACACTGCGCCGGGGGCTCTAGTCGAACCCCGGGCGCTGGTAAAGTGCAGTGTTACTTGTAGGTGAACACCAGAATACACCAAAATACACCAAAATGACACCAAAAGGAGACATCTCCAACTGCTGACCTCCGAAACCGCCCGTGGGGTAAGCTGTTACAATCTTTTTTTTCTTCTTCAATCTTACCGTGTATTTCCAGGTATATCCTTCCCTTTCCTTTGGAGAAAGAGCTTCCGCTGTGCCTTTCCTCCGTACTTTCGCACCTCATTACTCCATACAGCAGGCGCGAACCAGTGTGCTCCAACTTATTCGAGATCCATTAAAGTACACAGTAGGAGAAGGAGCGGCAGGCGATACCCGGGGAGACACCATCTTTGCTCCGTGCTCCGTACTTGCACCTTCCTTTCGTCTTGTGTTCTCCTCTTCCTTCTCCATCTGGGGTAACCTCATTCTGTCTGCCGACCTCTTGAGTCACTTCTTTCTACTTTTGGTTATTTTGGATTACTTCCCTCTCTCCTTTCTATTCCGTCCCTTTTCATTCTCATACTCCTTTTGGCAATTCTGGACAACCATCGCGCCTTCTCCAACGACAGCCGACTGCAGCCGGTAGCAAGCTGCACCTGACGACTCTCTCTTTCTCTCCCTCCCTCTCTTCCGCCCACCTCCATCTTCTCCCCTCACACATACATATACACAACAATGGCGACACAAAAACCAGTAGACGGCACCCTGGCCCAGGGCCCGCCGACACCGCTGCCCGTCCAGCCGCCACCCGTCGCCCAATCCTCCTCGTCGCATTACAAGGGCTTCGTTGCCGGTGTCTTCTCGGGCGTCGCCAAGCTCTCCGTCGGCCATCCCTTTGACACAATCAAAGTCCGCATGCAGACCACCTCCGCCGACCGGTTTTCGGGGCCCATGTCCTGTCTGGTGCAGACCGTTCGCAACGAGGGCGTCCGCGCACTTTACAAGGGCGCCACGCCGCCGCTTGTCGGCTGGATGTTTATGGACAGCATCATGCTCGGCAGTCTGACCATGTACAAGAAGCTGCTGGGCAAGCACGTCTTTGGGCTGGATGCGGCGGCCACAACAGCAGGCGCGGGCGGCACCGGTGCGGCCGGCGGGCCTGCCCTGCCGTCCTACGGCCACGGTATTGCGGGCATCTTTGCCGGCTTCACTGTCAGTTTTGTCGCCGCACCGTTTGAGCACTTGAAGGCCCGCCTCCAGGTCCAGTACGCCGCCAACAAGGCCGACCGCTTGTTCCACGGCCCCATTGACTGCGCCCAAAAGATTTACCGCTCCCACGGCATCCGCGGCATCTACCACGGCCTCTACTCAACCATGATTTTTAGATCCTTCTTCTTCTTCTGGTGGGGCAGCTACGACGTCTTCTCGCGCCTGCTCAACAAGCACACCTCCCTCGCGCCCTCGTTTGTCAATTTCTGGGCGGGTGGCCTGTCGGCTCAGGTGTTTTGGATCGTCGCGTACCCCAGCGACGTCGTCAAGCAGCGCATCATGACCGATCCGCTGGGCGGCAAGCTCAACGACGGCACGCCGCGGTTCCCGCGCTGGAAGGACGCCGCACGGGCCGTGTACCAGGAGAACGGCTACAAAGGCTACTGGCGTGGATTCATGCCGAGTTTCCTGCGGGCGTTCCCGGCCAACGCCATGGCGCTCGTGGCCTTTGAGGCCGTGATGCGGACTCTGCCATAGGGGATGAGGTGATGATGAGAGAAGGAAGGATGCGAAAGAAAAAAATGACATGTGTGGCCATCTAGCGATATTTATGGGTTTATTTACAGGCGCATTTATGATTTTTGGTTAATTAAATTTCGTTTCATATATTACGGTAGCTTTGCTCTGGCCCTGGTTAAAATGAATTATTTAGAAGAAAGAAACAAATATTCAAATTAAAGTCGATGAACTCCGTCGTATATACGTCCCAGCAATTAACGCCAAAACTCCAAGCTTATATCCCATAGGTAACCAAATAATGCAGTCTGAATGCACCTGAATGCACATAAAAAAAAATAGCCCCCCTCCAAAACTGCCAGACATCCTGTCACACACCCCACTTCAATTGTTCCTTATTTGCATACTGCCAAAGGCCTGGTCCAGCGCCTCGCCCGTCACACCGCCATTGTTTGCCGCCGCTGCCGCCAATGCCGCAAAGGCCAGGTGCTCCGGTTCGGACGCCGCCATCTCGCTCGGCTGTGCTTCAGATCCGTCGCCGCCGTTTTCGCTCGACCCGGGCGTTGTTGCCGCCGCCTCCTTCTTCTCCGGCACCAGCAGCCGGTCCTCCGAGTCCAGCCACCCCGGCGCGACCCGCCGCTTCTCGGCCAGCTCGCGCGCGGCAATCCGCTGCTCAAACTGCTGCAGCTCGGCGTCGGCATCGGCCTGCAGGCGGGCGACGTGTTCGTGGAGGGCGCGGCACTTGGCCAGGATGTCGTCTGGGTGGGCGGACAGGTTGGCGGTCGGGGAGGTGACGTAGGCAGCCTTGGCGGAAGGGCCAGCAGCCTCGATGACAGACGGCGGGAGGGCGGAGGGCATCGTCTTGTAGCGGTAGGGGAGAGTGGTGGCGCGGGGGAGATGGACGAAAGGCGAGACGGTCAGCGGGACCTGCTCGAGGAGCGGATGGGAGCCTGGGAGGTGATTAGTTAGGATGATAAAGTCGATGGAAACGAATGACGATGTTGTTGTTGTGAACTCACGATTATCGTGCATTGTGTGAGAAGGTGCCTTCAGTGGCAAGGTAGCAAATAAATCCAAAAAAAAGAGTTGAGGATTCGACCGAAACGAGATAAATGGCCTCTGATTGCTGTTGAAGATGACCGTTGACGGATGGTGGTGGATGTCTAGATGTCTCACGTGGAGAAAGTGTGTAATAGGCGAAACTCGTCAGAGGTGCACCAGAGGCCGGCATCCGCTGGACCACATTATTTACCCCGCCGAGTCGTCCACTGAGGTGTTGGCCTCGATGACCTGAGAGAACTGAGAAATGCGGCAGAAAATGGAGGACCCACTGTAGCCTAGGGCGGTGAGGCCAGCTCTTTGGAGCCACTCATTCACTCACCGCCCTGTCACCCACCAAAAACTTTTGCACGCTCGCACGGACCACCTAGATTTTTTGGTCGTTGGCTCTGGTCGCCCAAACTCTATAAATATAGCTCCCCCCTCCCCTCCATTCTTAGAATTTTCTTTTCCTCCTTTCTTCCTTAGCTCTCTTTGCCTTTTGGCTTAGATCAAGTGTAGTATCTGTTCTTTTCAGTTTAATCTCTGAAATTACTCTACGGAGTAAAATCGTGATTAATCTAATTTTTGTCTCTCGGCGGACGACCCTCTGGGCTTGCCCATGATCGACTGCCACTGTGTCCTTGGTATTACACTGCCTCCAAGCGACGCGAACTTTTCTACATTTTGTGTGTGCTCATTTTTTTCATTGCAATTCCAAGCTTGCTTGGGATGTGAGGAAGAAAGCCTTCACTTTTCGATAGCCATTCATTGCGTTGATCGTTCTTACCGTTTGTCAATTGCTCACGTAGAAGTAGCGTCACGTCGTTTGCACCTGCCGTAGTTTGTAAAAGAGTAGAGAGCTCAGAGCTCCAAATGTGCCCAAAAAAGCTTGCATCGCCAGAATTGAGTAAGAAGAATCTTTCACTGAAGACTCTTCACTTCACTGTCTGCAATTGCCACCTCCCCACCACACCCAACATGATCAACCCACGCGTCTTCGAGTCCCTCAAGGCCAAGGCCGAGCAGGACCTCGCCGTCCGTGCCCAGCTCGACGGCATCGTCGAGTCGCTAGAGCGCAACGTCGCCTATGCCCAGGGCGTCCTGTCGCGCGTCCACTCGACGCCGCGTGCCCGCTACGCGTCCGCCCTGCTGCCGGCCGTCGAGGCTGCCATTGCCGACGAGGTCGCGACCGTGCGCGAGCTCAACACCGTGGCGTCGGCCCACCCCTACTACAAGTTCAACCACCGCTGGACGCGCCACCTGCAGGATGCCATTTTCACCGTGCTCTTGGCAGCATGGTTGGGGGGACTCCCTGCGAAGGACGCGAAGGCGAGCGGCAGCGAGGCCCCCGAAATCGGGCGCCTGCTGACCTTGGAAGAGGTCGGCGAGGTCTTTGGCGTCCCCGTCGAGATTAACCACGACGCGTTCCACATTGCCCTCGAAGAGTACCTGTCGGCCCTGACTTCGCTGACGGACGAGCTCGGCCGCCTGGCGATGAACGCCGTGACGCTGGGCGACGGCGAGCTGGCGGTGCGCATCAGCAAGTTTGTCAAGGACCTGCACGCGGGGTTCCAGCTGCTGAACCTCAAGAACGACTTTTTGCGCAAAAAGGTGGACGGCGTCAAGTATGCCGTCAAGAAGGTCGAGGGCGTCATCTACGACCTGGCGCTGAGAGGGCTGCTGCCGGCCGAGACTGGGGAGGGTGAGGAGAAGAAGGAGGACAGCAAGGATGCGCCGGCGGCGGACAGCAAGATGGCTGAAGCATAGGATACTCGAGGAGGACTGGTGATGACGAAAAATGGAGCATAGATACATGACGGAATAATGGGCTGGCATGCTCATACAAATTGCAAATGGCTACGAGAAAAGGAAAGAAATGGACGGCATCTCGCACAATCAGTTTTTCATTTAATAGACATGGGAGTTTATAACATTATGATTCACAAATACAAGCCACATCTACATGATTCTTTTCGTGATGTCATCAGCTTATTGTACACGATGGTAAAGGTATATCAACAACGACCTTGGCTCTCTTCTATCAAAATATCTCAACAAAAAACTGTCATAAAACGTTCAAAATTCATTGGAAAGGCTAAGAGAAGGCAGAGATGCTAAACACGTCAGAGTTCTTCTTTTTATATCCCACACGAAAAGCCTGTAGATCCATTTGATCAAACCATAATGCATGCAGAAAAAAAGGATGTAGAATAAAGTAGTAGTGAGTAAAAGCAATAAAAAGAAGCCCATAAGAGCATTGCACGCCGGCTACTCCAAATAACGCCTTGTAATATGCGAGAGGGACATCCCACGAGTCCCAGTGTACGACCGAAAAGATGCCCCCATTTTCTTCGCCCAAAAGATAAAGACTGTAAAAATAAACAGAAATAAAGAACGCAAACGCCCCAATCATTGCTGTGCCGCTTTGTTATATAACGCCGACCACGTCGGGTCGACGTTTCCCGGGCTGAACCAACCAAAATAAACAGTAAATGATAGAAGAGAAATCATGATGGAGTAAGTGTAGTAAGAAGTAAGAATATGAGGTAGAGGTGTAGAGGGAAGAGATAAGTGTATGTGTATGTGTATGCGTATGTGTAGCTGAGAGTATGTTTCAACCCAGAGTCGTGCGCAGGCTCTCGCTACGAGCACGGCCAGGACCACGCGTACCGCCAACACCGCGACGCTCCTGCATCTTCGACACCCACTCCGTAATGGTCTCGTAGCAGAGAACGTACTGGCGCAGGCTCTGGACCATGCTCAGACGCTGCGTGCGGAAGTCTTCGACCGTGCCGGCCACAAGATCGACCTGGTCGCTGTCGAGCCAGGCTGCGTCGAAGCCCTTGTCGGCGTCGGCGACCTTGTCCGGGCCGAAAGCCCTGTCGAAGGATCCAAAGCCCTGGTGAGGATCAATGTCTTCGTCATCGCTCATAATGATGTCGTCGCCAATGGCTTCGTTGGGGGCAATGTTGCTTTCGCGACGGGCACCGCGAGACCGAGGCTGGAACAGTCCGGACGCGGCATTAGCCCGGCGGACAGACCGCTGGTGCTGGCGCTTGAGCATATCGACGACGGAGTCGACGGTGCAGAAAGCACCGGTACGACCGCAGCCGGCGGAGCAGTGCACCAACATGGGACGAGGCGAAGGGTTGGCCTCGGGCTCGTCGTACCACGGCGAAAGCAGGCTGTCGACCTTGCTGGCATTCGGGCTACCGTTGGCAGCTGCCGCGCCAACAACAGGCAGAGAAGTCGTCTTTGTCATGGCATCTGGCGATGAAGCACGCTGGGTGGCATTGGCCAGCTCGACAAGCGCCAGCAGGTGGCTGGGCTTGGCGGGTGTGCCAAAGTCAGGCCACGACGGGTAGTGAAGTTGTGTCACTTCGCGCATAGGCGAGAAGGCATGGCCGCGGTGGCTAAGGGCGAACTTGCGAATGTAGACAAAGGGCGCGTCGCTGGTGCCCTGGGGGTTGGCGGGACCAAAGAACGAACCTGCCAATGAAGCATCATTGCTCTCGGAAGAAATCAAGGTCTGCGCGCGGCGCCGGCCAGACTCGGCCGCAGGAGCGTCAGAAGAGCCAGATGCGGTCGAGTTCGGGCGGTACTTGTCAGTTTCCAGAGACACCTTCTTCTCGCTCAGCAGACGAAGCGTGAGCTGGCCGTACTCGTTGTTCTTCCAGTACGGGTGGCACTTGACCTGGCCACCTTCCGACTCGGCCGTGAGCATGACAATGACGCGGACGTCCTCGTCCCAGATCATGGACCAGAAATCAACAAAGGTCGCCGGAAGCGGGGCCTGGCTCGCAATGTAGCGCTTGTTGCTGCGGCTCGCACGCAGGTGGCTGGCATTGACGTAGTCACATTCGCCCGCTGCCCGGTTTTGCAGACGTACGCGCGCATGGTCAAACGGCAGAATGTCCTTGTACCGGTTCTTGCCGCCCTTCTCGACACCGGAGATCTGGATTGGAGGGGCACAGGGGTTACCGCTGCTGTTGACCGACTGCTGAATGACGCCGTACGCATCTCTCATGCGCGACTGTTCGGCCATCTCGATGCTCAAGAACGTCTTCGAAACGCTCTCGCCACGGTCGCTGGGGTCTGCAGCATTCCGCAGCCAGGCGGGAAGGGAGTTGATAGATGTGCCGGCCGGAAGCGTCAGCTCAATACGCCCGACGCCGTCAGCGAGGTCCATATTCTGGCGGATGTTGGAGAAGAAAGGGTTTGAGGTGGAAGCGGCACGAGGCAACATGACACCGCCGAGAATCGGCGCAATCGAGAGCTTCCGGGGACCGGCGGATGGGCCCAGGGAAAGCGATGAGGCACCAGCCGGTGGCAGCGAAGGGCTTTGGCGGTCGACCAGCTCCGGGTAGGCATTCTCAAATGCCTGGAAGCCACCACGCAGAACAAAGGCCTGGCCCTTGTAGCCCTCGTTGGTGAACTTCCGCAGCATATTCATAGCAGCAACGGCGTCACGTTTCTCGGCCGAGTTGTTGTCGTACACAACGAGATAGCTGGCGTCGCGCCACGCAGCAAAGCTAGCCTGGTCCTCGTCTCTAGCAAAGGTACTTTGCATCTTTTGCAGGGTGAAAGTGGCGCGCTTGAGCAGCGTCGTCGGGATGCACATGTTCAGAGCGCCATGGATCCGAGAGACGGCATAATACGTAGCCACGCGGACGTCGAGCAAAAGTAGCCGCTTGTGGTCATTGCCTGTGGGGCTCGGGACTGCATCGAGGTCAAGAATTTCCTTGAGCTGCTGGACCTCCATCATGCCGTGCGCGGAGTCCCGAGTCGGAGGAGCGGTTTCGGAGCGTAGAGGGGTAGGACCAGCGCCCATGCTGCCCTTTCGTGCCGTAGCCATGCTCAACCGGCCAAGAGTCGGGAACTGAGGTGGTGGTTGCCGACGCGTCTCAGCGAGTGTTGGCTGATGCTGAGCCGGCGCCGGCGGCTTCAGTTCCTTCGTCTCGGGGGCGGCATCGAGCTGAACCGGCGACTCGAAGCGAGGGGCATTGAAGAACGACGGCGGCGGGTCAATAGACGCCTCTGAATTTCTCTTGGAATCCGAGGACACATAGGCCGAGTCATGCAAGCTATTCGTGTCGGCGTCCACGTCCATATGCGTGCTCATCCGCTTGTATGCTTCGTGGCTACTTCTTTGCGTAAAGGTCGGGCGAAACAAGGGCATTGCGCTCGAAGCACCGGGCGGCGGGACAACCATGGGGTGTGATGTCGGGCCATTGTCCTGGGTAGAGCGTCTTGCTATTTGCGGCCGAGGAACGGATATCGGTGCAGTCGAACTAGCGCTGATATCGGCGAGCGCCGGTGACCGAGGCGGTGGCGTTTGTGGTGACTGCTGTTCTGCGCCGAATTGTGAACCGAGAGAAAAGGACCGTACGATGTGGTTCGCGTCGGCGCCGCGGCGGAAGGCTTCGTAGGCGGGGTTGGCGTCCAGAGGCATCATCTGCTTGGGAATTGCCGTCGTAAACGACTTGACTGAGGACGAAGGCGAGCTCCAGTTTTCGCGCGGAACGGCAGCCGAGTCTCTGGGGTCGTTGGAGGACTCGACGATGAGGCCAAAGTAGCTGGGACTTGACGTGTTCTTTCCATCTTGTGCCATAAGGCTGGCGGTGGTGGGTGATAGTTTCGGCGGGTACGGCTGGCCGACGGAATATGCCAGCATGCGCGGCGATGTTAACGGTGTACTTGTCTTGTTTGATCTGTATTGCTGGTGTGGCGATCCGTGCGCCGGCGCCGGCGTGGAACGTGCTGTCTTCATTGTGATATGGATGGATGTCGTGTTCTTGGAGTGTTGTCGTCGGTATGTCGTCCACTATCCACTACAGGGAGAGGAGAGATTGGGGAGGAGAAAATGACACGTCCGTTTAGGATAGCATCACCACGTCTGGAAAATAGGACCGAAGAAAACAAGAGGAAACTGTGTGCGTGTAAACGGTGCCGCGCTGCTCGATTCGAGAGTTTAACGCGGTTCGGAGGTGACGTCTGGTAAATCGAGGGGACCGGCCGCGATATATTCGAGGAGACGATGCTGAGAAGTAGAGAGAGAAAGACGAGGAGAAGAAGAAAGCGTAGACTGTTAAGTGTGACCAGCAGGTACAGTCGAAGATCGTCCAATAACGAGAGGCGTGGGCGGTCGACAAAGATCTCGAAATCCGACCCGAAAAATTAGACGTGAGTTGAGGGTGGGAGCGTGTGGTGCTTTGTGGTGGAGGAAGCAAAGAAGAGGTGTGGGAGAAAATAAGAAAATAGAGTTAATACAAGTCTAAGAAGAGAATAGAGAAAGTGGGAGAGAAGTCGAGGTAGTAATTCGTGGGTTTGAGAAGGAAGGTTGCTTTGGAGATCGGAAGGAGGTAAAAACAAGGCGAGAATAGAAAGGAAGGAGCGAAGAATGTCGAGAGAGCAGAAAAAAGCAGGACCAGCTCGAGTTAGAATGAGAAACAAGTTGAAGGAAGTGGCGATGGGAAGTGTGATCGACAAGACGATTTTGGCTGCTTTTGGCGGTGGAAAGTTGGAGTTGGTAGCGTGGGTAAAATACTCTCAGTATTGGGCAAGAGCAAGAGTGAGGAGTGAGAGCGAGCCTGGAGGAGAGCCTTGGAACGAGAAGGAGTGACCAAGTGAAACCAAGAGAGCGGTAATAGTGGTTGTTGAACGGTCGAGACGAATCCACTGCTCGTGGGTCGAAGTTGCCAGGGCTGGGAGTCACGAAAAAGGGGGGGGGCTCCTTCTATCTTTGACGTGGTTTGATATGAGATGTGTTGCAAGCTCGAAGCTGTTTATCTGGCTTGCAGTTTGCAGTTTCCTTTTTCGATCTGGAAGAGGAGACGAAAAAAAGGAGAAAGTGTACGGTGTAGGGCGAGCACGATACGGCGAGGTGTGGGTATTTCTTTCTGTATCTGTATTTTTCATGACCTCACGTCCGCCGGAGGCAGGTGCGATGTATTTTAAGGAATTTGGCGGGCAATACCCCCTATTTTTCTGTTTACGGAAGCATATTTTGGGGGGCGTCACAAAAAGCCACAGAAACACCCAGAAGAGAAAGAAGAGAAGACAGGCGGACGGGGAGGCGGGATACTGGCGCCGGCTAGTGGGCGGCAAAAGGACGGTGCAGCGTGAAAAAGCAAAAGTTTAAAAAAGAAAAGAAAAAGGGGCGTTCATGTCGTCATACCTGCTGTCAGCATTTTGCCAACGGCTGGGGCCAAAGCTAGCGGCCCTCTAAGAACTCGATAAATGCGAGGGTGCGCCCCCCACGAGACCCTGCTGAGCCTACCGGGCAGCCTATGCTGGAAGTATCTTAAGTCCATTATTTGCTTCTTTGTGCCTGCTGACAGATCAGGCCTTTTTGGGTGTCGCATGTTCGCGAAACGCGTGAGCGGTCTTCGGCGACGCCTATTCGGACTGGCGAGTGTGTATTTACACTCGAAGCCGAAACGTTATTGTTTTCATTCACGAGGGCCATTTCTACTTTGATTTTTGAGGTTTTCGGATATCGGGGCGAAAGAGCAGTAATACTGACGGAAAAGGGGAGGACTATGACCGCATCACTCTGGAAAAGCCACGCCGCCTGTAATTTTAGCGGGCAACAGAACCCAACCACGTAGGATACTTGTGAAATACCACAGACTATTCGGCTCCATGACATACATGGACATACTGTGGAGGATACAATCGCACTGCCGCCCGGTACCAGAACTTCCAGGGACCTCATATTCTCCTCCTTATTACCAAGAGCAATTGAAACGCGACAGATTTCGACCAGGGCCAGCATCCGACGGCGTGAAACCCAAGGAGAAACAGGCCGCATTGCAGGGACTGGCAAAAAAAAAGGAGGACGAGAAAAGGATGAACAGGACAGGCACACAAACTACAGAAGGCATCCCAAATGATCCAAGAGATGTCCCGAAATAGGCCAGGATGGTTGATCAGCATTGCGGAACAGGAAAGACGCAAAGACTAGATGGACAGGAACAGGAAATGCATGGAAAGACTGGGGCTTTTTGCATGGCCTCGACGTTCTAGATGCACCGGAGGCACGAAACATCGCCGATGGCTTGCTCGAGAGTACATGGACAGGCCTCGCAGCCGCATATCAGTATTGTCAAGAGACGTTGAGGTATCTTACAAGTGAAGGTACAAGCACTGCGCGGAACTCGCATCGTGCCAAAACAACGTCATAGGCGGCTATTTGACGACATTTTGGGGGTCTTTTGTACCGTGCAAAGTATCTTCTTGCCGTAAGGAGGTGCGGCTGAGCAGGTGCCTGTTGGTCATATCGCTACCTTGCAGGCACACAGTACGACTCCTCCTCGAAAGGCAATTGTCATTATCATTCTGGCAAATCTTCGTTTCCTCGACCTGTATCGTCCTCGTCCTGTTGGCCAATTCTACCGACACCACAAGGCACAAGGCACCTGCCGCAGAAACAAAACTACAGGCAGTCACGCACTGGAGATCAGGGTCCTTGCCGCCCCAGAATCCCATGAGCCCCGTAGCCCTGGGCAGTGCCCACCCCCAAGACTCGATCCCAATCTCTTGTTCTCGAGACAAGAGACAAACTCGGACGAATCGTGACAAGCCTCGTGCTCCGCCCAGATGGGCATGACAACGGCATGGGCAAGGGCATGGGATGGCATGCCTTGAGAATGCCCTTCAGGCAGATTCCAGACTAAACCCAAACATCATCCCAACAGCTGCACGTCTCCCGTGCCAGGCTATATTGTAACGCGTGCATGTGGCTTGCGGCACAACTCGTACGACAATCCAAGAGCATCCTTACCGAAAGAGGGTCAACGACGTAGTTGATATTGAGACCCCGAGTTAACAGGGCTCAAGTGGTATCGTGAAGCATGTCGGTAACGGCAGAGTGTTGGCCAAGCAGAAAAGAGTACGACGTACGGAAAACACAGAAAACGGTATGGCGGAGTGTGGGGGCCGCTCATGAAAAGGCGCAAAAGGCGCTATGGGCAACGGTAGAATAGGGGACTCGCTCGAATTTTGCTAGCATTTTGTGAGCATGGAGGCATTCTTTTCGTCTTCTTTTTGGAGACAAAGAGCGAACGGAGACTCGGTGGAGCGCACTATCCGTTAGCGGTTATGACGACTCTATCCGCTAATGCGTCGGTAATAAATACACGCAAAAGTGCCTTTTTCTCTTTGGTCTTCGATTTTCGTGCCCCCAAAACTTTAAAAGGCTTGTCACCATGGAAAAAAAGACGAACCAAAGAAAAGGAGCAGAAAGGCGGTGCGAAATCACAGAAGGACAAAAAAAAGAAAATGTTGGAAGCCGGCACCAAAACTTGGCCATCTCAGGCCACACTTGGACGGTCTGGACCCTGACAGAACGTTCTAGCGGCACAAAAGGTGTGCCCCTCTTTCCTTCTTTTCGTCTTTCTCCAAGGAAGGAGCCTGAGGAGCTTGACCGGGATTTGCATTTGAGTGTCTTTTTGTCCACCGGATGGACCTATGAAATGTGTGCCTTGTCGGCCCTCTGCAGGTTCATGGCAAACATCCCAGACAATCTCCATCTTGCATGCCCCGCGAGCACGGCAAGCATCCAGGTATTTTTTTGTCCCTCGCTCCCAAGATGCAATTCTTGGATGTCCCATGCGAACGCCATGGCAGATTTGCACTGCTAAACAAGAACGAGAACAGGACGGCGGCCCTCCTTTGCGTTGATTTTCGCTGTTATCGACCGGTCCAGACGGCCTTGGCAGTCTACTCACGGGGCAGCGGTGAACGGCATTGTTAGCCGAACGGGGTGGAAGGAGTACAGGCGGTTCAAAGATACTGGTAAGTATCTGGGCCTTTGTAGGGGAGCAAAAGAACATGGATAGAGTGCGAGAGCAAGGATGGCAAGGGCACCTCGGGCACTTGAGGAACAATTAACAAGAGCAAGGAGATATTGTGCGATCTATTCTTTCCGAAAGACCCTGGGCGGCTGCTGCTTTCCCCTCCTTTGGAGCCCATTTGCTCTTTCCCGGTCCCGGACAGACAAGGCCAGCCTTTCAGGGTATTTTTGGGAAGGTGCGAGGGTTGCTTGCGACTTGGAAAGAGCAAATAGCAAGCAGATGCTTTCCAGTCCTTTGTTACGCAGCTCGATCTCTTGCAGCTGCCGGCCATCTCCTGCCAAATTGACAACTGCCAGCTGATAATACTCTCCGTAGAATGAGGGTGTTTTCTCTGTGACCCCGAGAGCAAGAGCCATTTGCCAAATGCCTCCGCACCACTCTGCCTTTGTGTATCGTTTCCCATCTGCCCATATTGTCTGTGCATCCTGCAATCTGCTCGACGACGATATGCCGGATTGTCTCTTTTTGTGAAAGACTTTTTCTTTTTCTTTTGAAACGGTTTTTTTCAACGGCAAGCTCCGTCAAACCCCACCCCATCATTTCGTCATTCTTACCAAAGGCCCTTTTCAGTAGGCAAAACGGCCCCAGAAGGTCCTAAAGGTCCCAAAAAAAAGGTACGAGGCAGAGTAGTTTTTAACCGCTTTCCCTTCCCGCAGCCGCGTTTCCGTCGCCCTGTCTCGCTTCTTTTGTCCTTTCTTTGTCTACAGCCGTCTGTCTAAAAGGCGTAGCCTGGCGAGCCTAGCGAGCCTAGTTGAGCGAAGAGCGAGTGAGGTCACTGGTGAGCTGGTCTACTGAAAGGCAAATAATTTACAGAGCCACAACGGTGGCGTTTTAGTGGGCATTTTTGTGTGTGTCGCTCCTGCGCATTTTGGCTCAATCAACATGAGACCGCCGACGTCATGTCCACGTGCCACAGGCCTTAAGCGGCAAATTAACTAAATACCACAGCTCCGAGACACAGCGCTGCATCGCGGTTTCTATACGCGTATCCTAGACCTTCACTGTGCTCTCTCAGCTCAGCACTGCAGAAGAGACAAGCTGTAGAAAAGAGGCCGCTTTCCGTAAACGGAAATAGAATTGAGTTTGACACATCCGCATTCTTGCTCTTGTTCTTGCTCTTGTTCTTGCTCTTGTTCTTGCTCTTGCCTCGTGTTTATTTGCGCCGTGACAAAACTGTCTCATGACATCTAAATTTGTCACTTCGCGATTACGACATGTCGGGGAGGCAAGCGAGGCAAAGGTCTTGGCTCAATCGGCAAGGCCCCCTGAGAAGAGGAGCTGAGAGCTCGATGGGATGCACCCGCCGAGGCTGCACTACCCCGGGGCCCGTATTATTTCGTCCACTTTTTTTGCGGTCCACGGCCGGCCTGCCGAACAAAACAATGAATTCAAACTTTGTCGAAGACCGGTGCCGAGTTCAGCCCTGTTTCTCACTCAATATAGGATCGTGAGATAGCTTTTGCAATTTTCCAATAGTTTGCTGGATTGCTCACCGTCTACGACGTATCGAGGCTACGCTTACCTGCGGTCTACCTTTGTTCGAGTCGCATTAAGCTATCGTCTGCTATCGCAAAAGTCGGAGAAGTCGGCAGGGTCTCACCAAAAAGCGAACAGCAAACTGCGGGGAACAGCAACCGTGTAGAAAATGCAGCTCGCACCTTTCCCCGGAAACATGCATTTAGAGAAAGGGGGCAGAAAAGAAATAAGATAGGAAACAGAAAGAGGAGAACCGCGCAGCCTCGGCATACTGGCACGCACTCGGGACTTTGAACGCGACGTTTCCTGGAATAATTTTGAAGAAATAAAATAAACAAAAATAAGGGGTGTGCAAAGGGATGCGACTGGTTCCTGACTATCCAGCCTGGACAGCACAGCTCGACACGCCGATCCGACGGCCTGTGATTGCGACACATCCAATTCGGTAGAAGCTTTGATATCTTATCCTCTTATCAGTTACACCAAACTAAGAGACAAGACAACGCAAGAACGGTCGTCACAATGGCCGATCGCAAATATGAGATCGCGGCGGCCCGCGACAAGGCCATGGTAGCCGTCCAGGCCATCTTTGATAGGTACGGCCGAGGCACCGAGCATGCATCAAGGCAAGTCAAGAGCTAACAGGCCACCCAGATGGAACCTCATTGCCGACCATGTCGACTACCAGGGCTTCGAGCGCCATGTTATGAGAACCGGCAAAGTGCTCGACGCATCGCTCGGCCCGCCGTCGTCTGTATATCGGACCGTCGACTACGATACTGCCGAGGCTGCCGCAGCCGCAGCGCCCATTGTGCCCGGCCCAGCCATCCTGGCCACCTCGACCTGCTCCCTCTACATCGACAGCACGTACAGCAATATGAATGGTGTCATGCACGGCGGCGGCTACGGCGTCATCTTTGACATGATGACCACCACGGCTCTCGGCCCATTGGCGAAACCCGGGTTCTGGGACTACCTCGGCGGCGTCTCCCGGACCATCAACATCAGCTACCTCAAGCCGTGCCCGCTGAACTCGACAGTCATTGTACACGCCCACGTGTACCATGTCGGCCGCACCATGGCCATGATCAAGGGCTGGATGACGAGCGAGGACGGCAAGACGG
This sequence comes from Sporothrix pallida, assembly GCA_021396235.1. Taxonomy (NCBI): domain Eukaryota; kingdom Fungi; phylum Ascomycota; class Sordariomycetes; order Ophiostomatales; family Ophiostomataceae; genus Sporothrix; species Sporothrix pallida. The sequence continues at coordinate 130,263 of WNYG01000049.1, read as the reverse complement.
TGTACGCGACGTGTGATCACCACAAGGTGGCCATGGCGACGCCGGCGCATCAACTCGCCCATCGCGTGAAATGGGACGAGCAGTGGGAAGAAGGCAAGGACGGGAAAGACAGCAAGGACTCCAAGTTATGATACTGGGAGTACTCTCGGCTATATTACTGTTAGATAGACTGTACAAAAGAGCGATGCACAAAATATAGACAGACAGATATCAATGCTGTTGTTCAATTTGATCCTAGGACAAAATAGCAATCATATGGTGACACCTTGGAGTATCAAATGAAGAAAAAGCCCAGGGTAACCCCCAAAATAAGCCCAGCACAGTAGAATCGAAATGCAAAAAGGTGCATATAAAAACAAAATCGCTAACCCGGACCATCCGGCCACAAATGCTAAACATAAAATACAAGATCCGCCTCCCAGACAGCATCTGTCCGTCAATCGTAAGTCACTATAACCGGATATTGACGTCCAGGCAGTCGATCCGCCATTCCCGGCGGCCCAGAAGACTCCGCAGCCACTCCATGCCGATGCCCGTCCACTCCGCCTTGGTTTGGGACAGCTGCTCGACCGCCGACCCGGCCACTGTCGACACTGTCGAGTTCACGAGTTCCATGGTCATGGACATTGTTTCCTGAAACTCGCCCATGGCCGACATTGTGGCGTTATTGTTGGCGGAGGTAGAGGCGGCAGCAGCTGCCGCACTCGGGCCGTGATGCTGGCAGCTTGAGCATCCGCCCGCGCTCGCTCCGGCACCCACGCTGACCGTCGTCCTCGGCTCGAACCAGTTGCTCCCAAAGTCAAAGAAGCACCGATCCGACCAGTTGCAGCTGGTCAAGAAGAGGATGACGAGCAAAAACGAGCAGTACACGCATGGCCGGTTCAAAAAGTATGTGCAGACGAAAAAGAGGAAGATAAAGGTCGGCGAGGCATTCGTCGGGATGAAGAGGAGCGGCAGCCAGCTGTGAAGAGAGAGAAAAGGAGAAAGAAGTCAGTGAATGGAAAGCAAACGGACAGACTGCGGGCTGTCTTACCTCCTTAAACAAAACATTGTTGCAATGTGTGGAGGTGCCCAGCTGGGTCACCAGTGAATGGTAGGATACGGAGGATCGGAAAGAAGCTGTGCTAGCCGTTTGGTGACAGTTCAGTCGTTTCGGCTAGTCGTATGTGGTGAATTACCCAGAGGGGCAGTTATTGCAAGGAAGATATGGTTCGTTCGAGGTGAATGCGGTCGTTTCGTTGGCAACTCGCTCGTTGACAAGACTCCTTTGTTTGATGAAAATTGTAAACGGAGCTTCGCTGTAGGTCTGTTGTACGCTGTGGAGAATTCGCAAAGGTATGTGTCGTGTGAGCGCGTTTACGCAGAGCCTCAGGAAGTGGGTGTCGGTGACGAGGTCGTGCAGCAAGAATCACAGAAGAGAACCGAACCACCACAGCAGTCGTTCACGAGAATCGACTAGGAGAGGGCCGATCGCATGAGGGTCGCCTGGTTACATAATCAGAGCGCTTAACACAGTGCACATTCCCAGGGCAAGGCTGAAGCTGCCACCAGAAATGCTCGTCCCAGCAACAGCTCGAAACGTACCACATAACTCATATTCGGCTCTCATAAAACCATCAGTTCGTCTCATTGTATTTTTACCATCACATACCGAGCGCGAACGGTCAAAAAAGAAACGTTTTTGAGCCGCTTTTGCACCCCGCGAGAACTCCCAGTCCACAGTTCTTCTAGTGTCGCAATACTGTGTGCCAGCTTGTTCCCTGGCCAGCACACCGATAGCGATAAGTGCCCAACTACGTGTTCTCGTCCCCAATTTGGCAGGCACTTGGCACGGCACAGGGAAGGTCCAAACGCGCTGGTGCAGTCGTTCCTGCCCCCAAGCCTGACCTAGAAAATTCTAACAGCTTCCTGCCATGACAGCCAAAACAACCTAAGACAGCGCCAAAAACAAAGTCACAAACTCCCAACGTGCTTTTTTTTTTTTTTTTCGCATCCTTGCCATCAAATCTCTTCTTCTCAATCAACACATCTGGCAACAACACTCATTCACCATACGAACTTGTCATACGCTGTCACGCATTGCTGCCCCCATTAATCATCGGGGCTGCATTGCGTTGCCAGCAGCCTGCCTGGCGTTCCCAGTTGCATGGTGTTTGTCTGACGCCCTTTTTTGACACTTCATTTGCGTTATCACATTCTGCCCATTTCGGAGCTTTTGTTTGGTTTGCCGTCATTTCTCAGCTTCCGTTCTTCTTTCTGCTTTTTTTAATTGGCATTGCGTTACGGTCTGCGTCTGCTTTCATCGCTCTCGCGTTTGTTTCGATCCCAAAGTCGACGCCGGATACCCAGAAGCAGCTCGCACACCGACTGGTTCTCTTTCTTTTCGACCCTTTCCGGTGACAGGTCCTTTTTACTGATCACTGATCACCTCTCTCGACAATCACCTTCCTCTCACCTGATCGATCAGAAACATCGTCTACCATAGCCATGTCGAACGAAGGTGGTGACGACAGCCAGGGCCCCGGGCCCGGCATCGAGTCGCTTCTTGCCCAGCTTCGACGCAAGTCGGATCAGGATACTTCATCCGGTCCCTCCCACCAGACTCACGACCTCCTTTCCCATTTCACGTCGACCATCCAGCACCGTCCAGCTGCCGACCAGTACTACCCTCAACAGCAGCATGGCGATTCGCCGTCGAGCGGCTCTGGCCAGCCATTTGGAAACAATGGCCTGCCTTCGGCTCCTGGCCATTTCCCGCCGCAGCTCTCTTCGAATCTGCCCTCTGCTCCTACGCCCCCCGTCGGCGGCAACTTCCCAAACGCCCAGTTCCCGCCGGGACTCATCGGTTCAATTGGCTCTGGCAGGCCTAACAACAACAGCGACCGGGCTACCAGCTCGCAGCTTCTAAACCTGCTCAAGTTCAGCGGCCATTCAAACCCGCCCCAGAGCAGCGGCCTCTCGCAGGCTCCCGCTGTTGCTCAGCACCACCACGACGAGTCTGAGTCGTCTCCGCAGCAGCAGCAGCAGCAGCACGTCCCTACTGTGGCTACATCCTCGGGCATGATTCACGCGCCTGCACCGGCCCCCTCTGACCCAACCGGCCTTCTCGCCGCTCTTATGCAGGGCGCGTTGAAGGATGAGCCGTCCAAGCCAGAGCCCGCCGCTGCTAGCAACGCGTCCCAGCACTCGCAGCAGTCTCAGCAGCAGCAACCCGCCTCGTGGGTATCGACATCCCAGTCGAACCAGACACAGCAGTATCTGCTCAACCTGCTCAACCGTCCCAAGCCCAGCCAGAATGACGAGTCGTTTACGTCCGAGTCGCCCAAGGACGTGCGGCTGACTCCCGGCAGCTCGCAGCAGCAGCAGAAGGATTACGGCGTGTTTGACGACGTGCCTCCTAGCTCGACGGGCTCGCCGGCCACGCTGGCTATGCCGCCGTCGTCCACCAACGTGTTCGACTACGAGGTCAAGGGCTCTGAGGCTGGCGATGAGAACTCGCCCGCCCCATCCAAGCCTGCCATGTTCCACCACCACAACCCCTTTGATGGTCTGGTCGCCTCGCCGCCTGTCGGCCACACGCCCAAGTCGTCGACTACCGCTGGCCCGGGTAGCGTCCACTCGCCGGCTCAGTCCACGACGTCCGCCCCCAAACCGGTGCAGATCCTTAGGAAACCTGCATCCAACGCGGGCAAGACGAGCAAGCCCTCGAGCGCCGACCCTAGCCCTGCCGGCAGCCCCAGCCTTTCCAAGGGCAGACCTGAGAGCCAGCACTCGCACCTGGCCATCCGTCCCGCGGCCACCCCGGCCGACGAGCCGGAGGAGGACCTGGAGGGCGCTGGAGACAGCGACTCCAAGGACGAGCGGGAAACCGATGCCTACGATGCCGAGAACGACTCAAAGGACGATCGGGATGCCGACGCCGAGGCCAACCGTGACTCGGCCAACCAGTCGAGCGACGACATCGAGTCGACCCAGGAAGCTGTTGTCCGCGAGGAGATTGCCATGGACCTCGATGACATGGAGCACGCCAAGACGGAGGAGGAGTTCCACGCCGCCGCTAGAGCCGCTGGCCGTGCTATCCAACACGAGCTTGACCGTGAAGGCAACAGTCTCGAGGACACCCTTCCCCGTGAGATGGCCCGGGCTGTCCGCGATATTGTCGACGAGGCTGCCCAGGGCCCTGTTGCCGACAGCTGGGAGAGCGCTGACGCCGAGGGCGAGGAGATTGTGGTTGTGGAAGAGCAGCCCGTCCCTGTCCGCGTGTACAACTTCCCCATGCGCCCCTTCATCTCCATCGACGTCCAGGACGACGACAAGGACAACCGCCCCATCTTCCGCGACGAGTCAATTCTGGACATTGCCCGCCTGAAGAAGGAGTTTGACCAGATCGATCGGAACCTTGTTGCCGCCTCGGAGAACTACATGGTCTACGGTATGTCCAAGGCCGGCGGCCTCCGTGTCATCAGACAGACGGACGGCAGAGATGCCAAGCTGTTTACTGACACCAAGGACCGCATCTTCAATGTCGCCATGTCCTTCAGCAACGACGAGAATGTCGTCACCCCCAAAGACTCTATTATCGGCACAGGCGTCAGCGGGACGGTGTACTGGGTGCAGATTCGCGATGGCGACAAGGACCACCTCGACTACGCCCACCCCGAGCTGTATGGATTTGCACTGCCGCCCATCCTGTCCCACGAGGGCGATGCCCCGGGTGGTGTGCTTAAGACGCGTGCACGCACCTCATCTGGCCACCCCGAGTACTTTGCTGTTGGCCGCGGCAAGTCCATTAACATTGTCTGGCCCGGTTTTGTCATGAAGAACAACCTGTTCCAGCCTGGCCATGACCGCGTTGTCGACACCGAGAAGCTGTCCAAGCAGTGTTCGCTGAAGATCAGCACTGGCAAGGCCGGCAAAGACTTCACCTTCAGCCAGGACGACACGGTTGTCGTGTCTCTCGACAAGTCGGGCCGCGTCAAGTTCTGGGACGTCCGCGACCTCACGGCTGCACGCCCCGACGGTTCGCGTAACCCCATGCCGGCCCACACCTCCATGGAGGTCAAGGAGCCGCTCATGACGCTGACAACGACCCCCGAGGGCGAGAAGGCCTGGCCCACGTCTGTCCTTCTGTTGGATAAGCTCCGGCCCTACCAGAAACGCTGTGCCCTGCGTTACATGATTGTCGGCATGAAGCAGAACCACACTCTGCAGCTGTGGGATCTGGCCCTCGGCAAGCCCGTGCAGGAGTTCAACCTGCCGCACAGCAAAGAGTCAGATGCCGTCTGCAGCGTCATGTACCACCCGCCGACGGGCATGATCGTCGTTGGCCACCCAACGCGCAACTCAGTGTACTTCCTGCATCTCTCGGCTCCTAAGTATGCTGTTAAGAACATGACGCAGGTCGAGTACATTGAGCGCCTGACAGCCCAGGACTCGTCAATCCCGCAGCCCGAGTCGACCGCTGTGATTAGCGGTCTCCGCGAGTACTCGCTGTCGAACCGCGGCGCTCTGCGCAGTCTCGACATTCTCGAGAACCCTGCCGCCAACGCAGACATGGACAACCCGACGCTGTTTGAGCTCTACGCCATGCACTCCAAGGGTGTGAGCTGCATCTTCGTCCGCCAGGCCGAGCTCGGCTGGACCAAGGACAACAAGGTTCTCAAGCCGGTGGATGCTGTCGAATCCGGCAAGGTCAAGATCGGGAAGCTCAAGACCCCCCAGCAGCTTGCGGTGCCACCCAGTGCCGCTGCTGTCACCGGATCCTCCGAGGTGCACGTGGCCGACACCAACACGCCTGCATCCCAGCAGCCTCGTATCCTGGCTTCTCGCTCTGCGGCCAAGGAGCTGTTCCACGACCGCGACAGCCCTGTGCAGGATACGCCGACACGCAAGCCCGTTGGCTCGTCGCTCAACTCGAAGCTTCGCGCTGAGCCGAGAGACGAGGATGCCGTTGGTCACCCGCAGCCGTCTTCGACTCCTTCTGCCGATAAGGCCGAAAAGAAGAGCCGCAAGAAGAAGGCTGCTGCGGCTGCTGCCAACAATGGAACGTCGGCTGCCACCGCTGGCCAGGCTGATCGTGAGATTGGCAGTGGCACGAATGGAAACAAGTCGTCATCCTCGGCCTCGTCGGGCGATGCATCGTCCAAGGCCGGTTCTGCTACGCTCAATGTCAGCCAGGATGCCATCGACACGCGGATCAACACTATGGAAGCCCGTATCTGCGAGCGTGTGTCAAGCTCAGTCCACGTTGCCTTTGACGACATGCGCAAGGCCATCGACCAGCAGACCCGTCATCGCGATGCCGATTTCGAGAGCAAGCAGCGCAAACTGCTCGGCGCGGTGTCCACCGTCCTCAACAGCAATACCGAGCAAGTATTGAGCAAGCTTGTTCGCGAAGCGTTTGACAATTCGGTGGTGCCTGCTCTGCGCGACGATGTTGCCGGCTCAATTTCGGACAGCCTCGGCACTCGCATCAACACGCAGGTGTCAACCGTGCTGCAGAAGGAGCTCCAGCGCATTCTGCCTTCCCAGGTAACCAACAGCCTCCGTAGCCAGGAGGTGTCAAAGGCCATCAGCGACAAGGTTGTCCACGCCATTGCCAACCATGTCGACGACCAGTTCTCCAAGGTTGTTGAGAGCGACATTCTCCCGACGGTCTCACAAATTTCCAACCAGGCGGCGCAGACCATCACGTCTTCTCTGGCTCGCGACATTGTCCAGAACGCTGCCGGTGTAGAAGCACTGCAGCAGAAGACGGCTGCTCAGATTAGCGAGCTCGAGGAGCTCCACGCTGCCCAGAACCGCAAGATCGACTCCCTGCTCTCGCTCGTGACGCACCTGTCCGAAACGGTCGCCACAATGGCAACGGCCCAGGCCGAGTACCAGAGCCAGATTGTCAAGCTGCAGAGCCATGTCGCGTCTCCGGCATCGCAGGCTCCCCAGGTCATCCCGCAGACTGGCTCGGCCGCATCATTCGGCTCCAACCAGCAGCAACACCAGCAACAGCAGCGCTCACCTCTGCAGCACCACCAGCATCAGCACCAGCACCCACACCATGCGCCCCAGCCCCACCAGCAGGCCCGGGCCGAGCAACGCCATGCTTCTCAGCACCAACAGCAGCAGCATGCTCCCCAGCATGGTCACCAGCATGGCGGCTACGAGGAGAACGTTCAGCCGCAGCTTCAGCAGCAGCAGCAACAGCCTCCTCCGCCTCCTGCGTACCGCAATATCAGCCAGGTCACGGTTGGCGGCGGTCTTTCTCCGTCACAGCTAGACCCACAGGCCATGCACAACCGGCAGCAGAACCCGTACGCTGAGCAACAACTGCAACAGCAGCGTCACCTCCAGTTGCAGCAGCAGCAGCAGCAGCTCCATCAGCAGCAGCAACAACAGCAACAACAGCAACAACAGCTCCAGCAGCAGCAGCAACAGCATACCGTTATGTACGCTCCCCAGGCTCAGGATCAGCTCGAGCGCGAGGAGATTGAGCAGACCGCCAACGAAATCGATGGCCTGGTCCGGAGCGGCAAGTATGACGACGCTATGATGCGCTGGCTGCAGAGCAACGGAAAGGAGGAGCAGCTGTTCCGCCGTGTTCTTGTGAACCACTCGCCGGAGATCATCAGCAACCTGCAGCCTCTGGTTCTCTTGTCTGTTGGTACTACGGTCACCCAAGACCTCGAGGAGCAGTTTGTTGTCCAGAAGCTGACCTGGGTTGAGATGGTGCTCCTCAACCTGCACCAGGTCGTCAACCAGCTGGTAAGTTCCATACCCCTGTGCTCTTTTGTCTTTGCATTCTTCACAAACACTCTCTAACATTCACAGGATGACCAAACACGCGAGATCACACCCAATGTGCTGATGCACATCCGCGCCCGTCTCGAGCAGACGCAGCTCCGCATTGCCCGCGTGTCGCACGACGAGAACAATTATAAGAACATTACGCGCATGATTGGCATCATCAACCGTCTTGTCGAGGCGACCGCGACCAAGCCTCGCATGGGTTTCTAGACGAAAGCCATCGAGGACGGACGTGCGTCCAGAATGGACTCTAGAGTCGAATCTAGAGTCGAATCCAGAATGGCATCCAGGGTGTCCACCGTGCGGAGCCGTTTCGGAAGCGTCCTTGACTCGACCGATGTGAGCTCGTCGGCAATCGCGCTTGTGCCTAAGATCCAGCAGGCACAGCAGGTGCAACAAGCCCAGCAGATGGAGCAGTCGTCACCCACGTTTAGCGTTGCCAGACCGGTGCCGAGTGTGCGGCCTATTGGCCCGCAGGAACGTCCCGGAATCCCGTTCCCGGGCATGTATGTCTACATCTAGGAGGATGACAAGAAAAAAGGAGGAGGAGAAACCCGCTGATGCAGGTTAATAAAATAAGCTCGGCCCTGTGGAGGGTAGTTAAAAAGGAAAGCAGAGCATTTCGTTGTGCAAGTGCGGCAACGACACTTGTTTATTGCTTTTTTGCTTTTTTTTGATTTCATTGCGAGGACACGGAAAGGCTTTGTTTTGTTTTGCTGTTTACCAGTTCTGTATTGTATTGTTTTTGTGCTTTCGTCCTGCTTTTCTTATTCATTGCGATTTCTTTTCATTGCTTCCCATTCATCTCTGCGTTTCATTATTTCATCTTCATTTCTCCTTGTTCGGACATTCATCTCATATCTTCAGTCAACACCAGAAATGGTCGTTGACACGATGCAAGATTGGTCCGACATTTCATTTCATAATTCTAGTTTTATTTCATTTTCACTTAGCGAGGGAAATCAAAAAGTAATTTGTACCAATAAAAAACAATGACAACTGAATATAATTGCAAAAAATCCAAACAAAATGTAGCCAAGTGAAAAGTAGCTAGCAATAATCCTAATTAAATTTCATCTTAAGAATAATATACAAATGACAAAAGAGTTGCTTAATTTTACAACTTATACGACGTATTGTTAACTTGCAATGGGATGCTTTTGACTGAGGTTGCGATTTTAGCGTGGTTGCCACTGCGGTGGTGGTGGCCGATAAGGCCTTATCGCAGCCTTGCGCAGCTAAAATTTCTGGCACTACAGAAAAAAAGTTGACGACAGCCTATTGACGTCTTTGCCCACAACCGCTTTATCTTGCGACATTCAAACACACGCCAAATAACATTGGCGTTCGAGTGGACAGATATATATTGGACCGAACCGTTTGTCCTCCACCATGGCGTCTGTGATTCAGCCCAATGCCTGGATCGGCCTGAAGCTGCCGTCGGAGAACGTCCGCTTCCTCAAGATCGCCCCAAATACGTGAGTTTCCGTTCCAAGGTCCCGATTGCAATGCTTTCTCCCCCTGACTGTTGCAGAACCATCTCTCTCGGAAAGTATGGCTCGTTCCCGAGCAACCTGATCATCCACCGCCCCTACCACCTGACCTACGAGCTCCTCGACAAGCAAGACGACGAACCCTTTAGCCGCCTCCGCGTGATCCCGACCGACGAGCTGTACGCCGATGTCTTTGCCGACGAGGCCCAGGCGGCGGCCGCCGCCATGGCCGCTGCACGGGGCAGTACGGGCGAGGAAGGCGAGGGTGACGCAGACGGGGGCGACGTGAATGCAGAAAACGGCGACGGCATCGGATCGGCCACCGAGTACACGCTTGTCGACATGGAGAGCCAGGCCGTCATTGCGCGCTCCAACCAGGTCACCATTGACGAGGACGCGCGGCAGACGCTGACCAACGAGGAGATTGTCGCCCTCAAGCGCGAGGGCACGGGCGCCGGCCGCGACCTGATTGCCAAGCTGCTGCTGTCGCACGCCGCGCTCGACCAGAAGACGGCGTTTTCGCTCGCAAAGTACAAGCTGCTCAAGACGAAAAAGTACATTCGGCGGTTTACCGTCCTGCCGCTGGACGTGTATACGCTCGGCAACTGGCTGCTGGACGACAAGGACGTGGGCAACAAGATTATGGACCTGCGGGACGAGATGGTGGCGCTGCTGGGCTGCTGGGCGAATGTGCACTATGGCGGTGCCTCGCGGTATCTGGAGGCGCCCGAGGAGGAGGACGACGAGAAAGAACAGACGGTGGAGGCCGCGAAACCAGCTGAAGAGGTCTCGACTGATGGAGTAGAAAAGGTCGAAAAGGCCGAGAATGGCGAGGCCGACGGCACTGAAGACGAGTCGCAACTGCCGCCACCACCGAACCTGCTGCCCGACGATATTGCCTCGTTTCTGGGTGGCGGACGCTGGCTCGCGGTCGATGACACGGGCGGTCTTCTTGTGGCTGCCCTGGCCGAGCGGATGGGCATATTGAATGCACTTGAAGAGGAGGAGGAGGAGGATAACACAGCGGCGGCGGAGGCACAAACACAAGCACCACAAACGACGGAAGCTTCCGTGGAAGGTGCGACCGAAGGCGGGGCAACTGCTGCCGACGGACAGACCACAGAGCTGGAGCGCCGCCCAAAACGGCCGGCAAAACGCGCCCGCGACGACTTCCACGTCTCCTTTTCGCTCGCCAACACAATTACTCTGCTGCACTCCAACAACCAGGCCAACCTGACGTACCTCAAGTACTTTGGCTACGACTACGCCGACCCCCACCACCCGCCACACCCTCTGAACGACCACTTGCTGTGCCTGTCGTGGCTCCAGCTGCTCGAGCCGGACAGCGATACCGTCTACTCCCAGGCACCGCCCATCCAGCCCGCCGAGGTTGTTGCGTCGTGGAAGCCCGCCCGCCGCGGCAACTATCACCGCAAGCGCCGGCGCTGGGCCCGCACCCGCCACATTGTCGACACCACGCGCGTCGGCGGCTTTGCAGGGTTAGTGGTCGCCACCTCCATGGATCTCGTGTCGACCCTCCGCCATGCCCTCCCGCTGCTCGCCAGTGGCGCCCCCGTTGCCATATATTCGCCCAACCTCGAGCCCCTGACGGCGCTCGCCGACTGCTTTAGTGTCATGCGCCGCACGGCCTGGTCTGGACCCGATCCTCCGACCTCGATCCAGGGCAAGACGGTCGAAGAGCTCGAGACGTGGCCCGGTGACGAGGACTTCCCCATCAACCCGATGCTGCTGCTGGGCGTCACAGTGCAGACGAGCCGCGTGCGCAAGTGGCAGGTGCTGCCGGGTCGGACACACCCATTGATGACGGCCCGCGGTGGTGCTGAAGGATATATTTTCACGGGATGGAAGGCCAAGCCGGCCGAGGGTCGTGTGACGGCGCGCGGCAAGTTCAAGAAGCGGAAGACTGGCGAGAGGGAGTAGGCAGAAGGGGGACGAGTGATTTCTGATCTTGTTTAATATATCTGCATCTGTATGATTTCTTGGGGTTGCATATGCATTGCTTTTAGATACTTTGTACGTTGCATATAACACTGCATTAAATGGGATATTGCATGTTGGAGACACACCCGAGAATAGATCACATTCCAATGATTTTTCATAACCATATCAAACAGTTCTTTTCATGATGATGTTTGAGCTGTCCGCTCATTGTAGAAAATAATGACGCAAATACAGAAGCCCATATCCTCCTCCCAAAGTCCTCCTATGCACAAATCGTCTGCCCATCCACATCTGCCTACAGGCCCTTGCCCATAAACTTCCGCTTTGTAAAGCTCAGCCACCACTTGCTCGGCTTGCCGTCGCCGCCCTCCTCGTACACCCGCGCCAGCAACCGGATCGCCAGTTCCTGCCGCACCTGTGCCATGTACTGCCGCAGCAGCTCAGAGTCTTGGCGGTCTCGTGGCGGCTCGTACATCTGGTTCAGCGGGAACCCCGGGTCGCCCGGGATCGCAAAGTTCGTGTCCAGCGCCAAGTTCGTCACGTCCTTGGTCGCATCGCGCACGCTCGCCGTCGGCTTGATTTTGCTCAGGCAGTCGCTCACAAACCAGATGCCGTACACCAGCAGCCGGTCCGCGGGGCCCTGGATCTCAAAGTTGCGGAAGAACGTGTTGGCCCGGAACAGCGCAATCACCTCGTCCAGGATGTCGTAGCTCTCGCTGTCCGGGTCGGGCGACTCGTTGGCCGGCAGCGGCGGGTTGGGAAAGGGCAGCGTGTAGGCGGGGCCGCGGGCCTTGGTGCGCAGCGGCAGCAGCGGGAAGTTGCCGACCAGGCGGCCCTGTGCGACCGACGGGTCGTTGTTGAAGATGGAGTTGTAGGCCTGCAGAGTAGGTCTGTCAGTATTTGTTGGGCCGCATCTCGATGCATCGCAATCATCGTGTGCTCATATGAGATCATCGGCCATCGCGATGATGTTGCCCCTCCAAGCCGCTACTTACCGGCATTGTGACTGGAATTGCTGTCGAAATCAGTCACAGTCGACAAGAGAATGACAAAAGAAGAAAAATGCCCGCTCGGCTTAGGCAAATGTGTCGTCGTGTGAATTGTACGTCGTCTTCTCCGTAAATCGACGTTGAAGAAGGGGGGGTCGATTCCAAGCTCCGCGCAAAAGGTGGCTTGGACCTGCCTCCAATTGCTCCTAAAGTCACGACGCCCGCCTAACTCTCTCTCCTCAACAGCGCTCGCCTAGCCCCACCATCCCGCTGAGGCCGATTGCTGGAACCAAGAACGAGAGAAAGCTTGGCTTACATAATTTGATGCCTTATATCCGAGGCGGCAAATCTCACTTGGCCGCTGCCTGGAATCAAGGAGGCTGGGAAGGTCAGATGACTCATCGAGACGGCTAAATATGGCTTATGCTTATGTACTCCTGCTCCTGCGCAGTATGTCCTCCTGCCAAAAATGGGTGATTCGCCGCCCCAAAATTCGTTGGGCACCGTCACGTGTTTACGTGGCACTTTCGCTCAACCCTTTCACGCACGTCTCCGCCCCCTCTTGCCTCTTTGGTTGGATATTAGAGAGTATTAAGAGGTATGCACGCCCTCAACCCGCGCCCGCCCTCCCTAGAAGTGCTCCCTTGCCTCGCGTTGCGCGCCCTTTTGCTCTTTCCCACTTTCCCGCACTCTTCCAAGTCTTGTCTTCCCGTCCAAGACCGCGTCGGTCGTTGCTGCCACATTCTTCGTTTCATCCGCGCTGCCGCCTGACAAAGAGAGCAAAAAGGCTTTTACTTGCTCTTTTCGCCCCTTTTCATTCCCATTAATCCTTTTTCCTCACCCTTTCACATTTTCACTTTTCCTTTAAAAACTCTGCATTCGGTGCTGCTTTTCTTTGTCTCAGACTCTTTCACTCTTTGCATCGACTTTTTGGCGCTTAGACCTTTTTCACGGCAGCGCATTTTAGCTGAGTGATCGCCACACACTTTTTAGCGCTTTGGCCGCTTTGGGCGTGTGCGCGTCGCGACACAGAAAAGGTCAATAAAGTCAAGCAGGCATCCAAAGCCTCTGAAAGGCAACAAACCGGTCTTCAAAGGCAAAAAAAGCAACAAGAAAAGGGACCATACCCCAGCTCCTGGATCGAACGCCTTCTACATCTCATCTCAATCGGCAAGGTACGACATCATCTCTTCGTTTGCATCCCATCTCACAAACGGACAACTGCATTTTCCTCTCTTCCCACCGACAATTTACAACTCACGCTCGCGTGACCGCTACTTCACACTTGCGTCACAATTCCGTTTGCTCGACGGCCGGCTTGCTTGCTTTTTTTCTCGGATTGCCCTGCCCGTTCACGACTAACAAATCCCTGTCAGGCTGTCACCCTCTACTCACATCTTGACCCTTCGGCATACAGCATACAACATCTACAACATCACTGTCGCAAACGCCTTTTCACCATGACAGAAAGTCCCGTTACAGCGGGCACAGAGTCCAGTCTGCCCCTGGCAGCCCCAGGCACACCCCCTTCACAGCCAGACACACAACCCGCACGGAAACACCGGCGGCTCCGCCAACCGCGCACCCACCCAACATGTCCGGACCCGGGATCTCTGTACGACATCTTGCGTGAGAACTCTGGCACCTCACTCTTCGTTCTCCCGATTCTGTGGACAGACCACCACCCGCGTCTTCTGCGCGCAAACTTCCTCGCACAAGAACCCATCCTCACACCGACACCATCAACAACAACGTCCAGCCCCAACTCGCCGGGTAGCAATCGCAGCGGCAGCCAGATCCAGCGGCCGTCCGAGATTGCAGAGGCTCTCAGCTACGATCTGACGTCACTGCTCTGCCGTGAGGACAACCGCCCCTTCAGCAAGTCCCGGGCAATCAAGAGCGTGCTCTCAACCTTGTTCCATTCGACGTTCAGCCGGCCAAAGAGCGCTGCCGAGCTTGACATGCACTTTGGCGACCGCGTCTTCCGCAGTGCCGTCCGCGTCCCCGTCATCTGGAAGGCCGCTGATGCCGCCGACACGTCGTTTGACTCGGCCGTTACTCGCCCCGTGTCTTCGTTTGGTCCCGGCCACGGCCACGCCGCCAATGGTGCCCGCGAGACAAACGACTTTAGTTGTCTCAACAGCACGCAGAACACCCAGGCCAGCAGCAGCCAGGGCAGTTCAGACGGCCCCATCATCGCCTACGTCAACCGGACGCACCTGTCCATGATCCGCAAGAATCTGTTTAGGATCGTGCCGGGCCCGGAAGACGGCGACCGCTGCAACACCCCCGTCGCCCAGCTCCAAGCTCTACGGTCCAAGCAGCTCGTGCCGGCCGAGGCCGACCGCGATGCCTACCTCACCGGTGTGTTCCTCGCCATGGCCCAGTCGCATTTCTACGACGCCGCACCGTCACGCATGTCGTCCCAGATGTTCTGGTGGAACAGCCGCAACGGCAACGGCCGCAATTCTGCACCCGCCGTCGCCACGGAGTTCCACGATATCAAGCTGCGTATCCTGACGCACGACGATGACACCAGCGATTTCATTGTCTACACGGCCGTCGTCACCGCCGCGTTCCTCAGACGGTTTGCTGAACCTATGAAGGCCTCGGCTGACACAGCTGCTTTAGAACAGCCCGGCATGGATATTGAGTACACCCGCGTGCCTGTGTGGCCGATCCTCGGCCTGCGTGAACGCCTTGGTAAGGCTCTCGGCCGCGACCTGGTTGGTGATGTCCAAGAAGCTGCCGAACTGTTCAGCACCGAAGAGGACGAGGTCGACGAGGAGGCCGAGGATTCCAAGGAGGACACGCACACCAATGGCCGCTCCAATGGAAAGTCCAACGGAAAGTCCAATGGCAACTCCAATGGTGACCACACCAGCGAGGCCGACAAAGCTGCCGCGCGGTACAAGGAAGCCCAGGACGCCGCGGCCGAGCAGCAGCGCACGCGGAAAAAGGAGCAGGGGAAGCAACAGCAGGAACAAGACCAGCGGCTGCACAGCCTGAAACGGAAGCGGGCAGATAAAGTCTCCCTTTCGGAGATGCTGACGGCGTCGCTCGACGAGGGCAGTTCTGCCAACGCCAACGTCAGTGACACCAACGGCGGCGTCTCCCCGTCGCCGGCGGCTGCAGCCGCGGTTGCCATCACGTCACCAACACTCTCGCCGCGGAAGAGACGCCAGACACGGCGCTCGCTGTCCTCGTCGTCGCTGGCTGTCTTCTAGTGGCCTCGAGGCCAATGGCCGGCACGTCATTTTCAACTATCACGCATGAAAGAGAGCCAGGCTCTCTATGAACAGGCGTTTTACGGACCCGTGTTTTTCAACAAACTTTTTTTTTTCTTCTTCTCAAGTTTTATTTTCCTTTTTCACTCGGCGTTTTTCGAGACAGGCGGTCAACTACTCACCATATTCGGGTTGTCGGAACGGGCCGACACAGATACAACAAGGGACATGGTTGCCATAGGGTTCATATGGCAAACCACAGGGAAGGCACATTTGTTTTTTGTTTTTGTTTTCATGTTTGCTCTTTCTACATTTGTTTTCTTTAAGACTTTTACTTCGACAGAGCGAGCAAGAGAGAGCGAGAGCCCTCTGGACGACATGACCACAAACCATTATGGGACACAAGGGCGGATCAAACGGACTACGGATATTTTGTACCTGCATTTCATTTGCATTTTTCTTTTCTTTTCCCCTCGATTTTAGCAATCAAAGTTTGTTACTTCTTTTTTCATCCAATGTTGGTTTTCAAAAGCTATTAGTTTAAGCTTGATACTCTCACATACTCTCACAAGCAATACAATGGGTGATGGCACGCTGTGTCTGTCACCCGATATTCTCAATGGTGATGGACCATAAACAGTGATGTCATGACGTGACTGGTGAGTTGTGACGGCGTAGATATAAGTTTGCTCCACGGAGACACAACATCGTGAAGCAAGTGTAACGCTGGCCGGAACCGACAGTCTGGGTCAGGTACCGTACCGGCATATGTTAGTAAAGGAGGATGAATGGGATGAAGCTTGCAAACAAGTCTAATGCTCCGTCGACCGCTCGCATGCATCGTGATGCCCCGTAGCACATACGGTAGATACGGGACATGCGATGAGAAGGGCATACAATGAGAGGGCATACAATGAGAGGGCATGCGATGAGAGGGCATGCGATGAGAGGGCATGCGATGAGAGGGACGAATGCGACGGAAGCAACAGAGTAATGACATGGCTGGCCTTGATGGAGGCATGCCGGTTGAGACTCTAAGACCGAGAAGCGACGGGTTTTAGATTTTAGGTTTACGATATAAAACACTGATATAATAACTGCGATCGTCAACCCCGGACGCTGGCTCGTTCCGCTCGGAGCATCCTGAAGCGAGACTTGGCAGATCTCGGTCGCTACAACGTAAACAGTGCTGCTAGGTGCCAAGACGAAATAACATGGGCCAATTATCCAATATATTGAAGATATTAAGACTTTCATGTCAAGACAAGCTTTCTCGAATCTGGGGACTGGAATGGCGTCGACGTGGTGATTCCCGACGGCACTTTTCTGTCTTTCCCACGTTGACCGCTCAGCCTCAGCTTGCCCTACTTGTGCACCAACTGAGGGGATACATAAACAAGCTTTTGGTGACGTTGATGGCTGAAAGAATTATCGCAATAGCATGCAAGCCATCGGCGAAAAGCCTCGTTTTATGTCTTCTTTGGGCCTGTGGGCGCACAACCTTCAAGACGAGGCGAAAGAAGGCTTCTTTGGTCTGAAGTCTGTCGACAATACCTCAGAAGGACAAGACTTCTTTTGAATACAGAGCCTCATGTTTTCTTGGATGATGAAAGAGGAAACGATACAGCGAGAAGATGTGGCGTCCAAGACATTAAATAGCTGTGTGTATGTCATATGCCTTGTAAGTGAAGGTAAGACGAGCAAAGAGAATACCAACTGCCGTTTTCTCGAATATCACGAGCGATACGATATATATTTGTACTCTGTACCACCAAATACATTCATGTCAGAATAAGGGGGAAATACACAATTGTACCACCCCATAAGGCTGACCCTAACAGACTCTCTTTTGGGGGTAAGCTGAGCGAGATTGTCGACGGGTTGTTTGCGAGATACGATCTGCTTGGGCACAGAAGTCAACCATACTTTTGAGCTTCTTGACGTTGTACCCGTCACACAACCATGACTGGAAGAATACAAGATATTATCTCGTTTTCCCAAAAGGGGATCCGATTCAGCACTGTCGACGATTTCCAACGGTGTACGTCGTATTCATCGGGTCTTTGTTGGAGTTGCCGTGTAGACTGTACTTTTGCTTGGGTCTCTGGGTTTCCGTTGTCAACCCGATGAATACGAATAATTAACGCCCAGAGACGATCACAACGCGCCTTTTGCTGACAACGCGGCACAACAAAGGTAAAAAAGGTAGTGTGCAGAAAAGCAGTGAGATACTGGGGTTTCCGGTTTCCACGATCAACTTTAAAATTACAGGGCACACACCTGGGAAAGAGGCTTTTGGAATACCTTTTCTCTAGTGCAACATGCATCATGACTAATGTCCAAACGACCAAAACGGAGGCCTGTCCCAAGTGGAAAATCGTATCTTTCCTTCTTGGAGATTACTGTTACTTAAGAGAAAAAACGGTGCTCCGTTTTGGTCTGTTATTGTCCTTCATGTTATTATGACCAGGGTATCGGAAAGAGAGGACCACAAAACCTTGCCAGGAAGGATCCAGATGGCGTGTGGTGCGCTGTCTTTCTTGACAGGGGTATGGACGACGAAGAGCCGCAAACGCGTCTCCTCTCTTTTTCGTTCAGAAGACTTTCGTCTCGAGGATGTCAGCACACGCGACAAGAAAAGAAACAAAGACTGGGTCTTGTTTCTCTGTTTCTTGACCACGATGGGCAACCAAACTATCGACGCCGATCACATCTGAAAGAGGACGAAAAGAAAAAGAGGCAAAGCCAGAGTGCAGTTTCGTTCTGCAGAAAAGAAAATCCATGGAGAATGGGATAAAATGCTGCAGGATACATATAGAAGCCACATCAGGTGTGGGTAGGACCAAAATTGAGGCAGTGCTTTCTCGACTTGTGAGGGGGAGGGGACAATGTGTTAGTGAAGTGAATGACTTGAGGTGTGAGTGGGAGAGGAGACGATGGAGACTGGTCGGAGAGAAAAACAAGAGACGAAGCGACGAAACGATGCATTGGAGGAGACGGTGAGGCTGAAAATGAAGAAACTGGGTGGGCACAACTCAATGGCAGGGCACTCAGGGCATCAAGCATGCTGCAGACAGTGAAAGACTCGACAGACTGCCAGCCGGATGAACAGAAGACTCACCAAAACGACAAGCCGAAAATACACAATGACATGGATGAGAAAAGCCCTGCCAAGCCTGGTCGGGCGACCCTCTGCGCTTTCCCCAAAAGGACGCTAGCGCTGTCGACTGGACAGGCTTCACACCTTTCAAGACTCGCAAAAGGCTCCATCCGCTCTCTTCTGACTGGTGCAAAGGGCGCAAGAGCGGAATTGCCTTTTGGCACTAGGATCTAGCGGCCACAGGGGAAATAACGAGGGGAGGAAGGAACAAGATACATCGGAGGGAAAGAAGGAAAGAGGGAAAGAGAGAAAGAACGTGGTGATGAACTCATTGTCTCTTGTCTTCAAACGTTAGTGCAAGAGCAATGCAAGATAGGCGCCGCTGTGGCCGAGACAGGAAAGAACAATGAACAAATCGTGTGGGCAACGTCGGTGAGGAAGTTGACGATGTCTGTGTACTTATATGTATCAGACAAGGCAAGAACGAAAAGGGGCAATCTGAGGGTCAACAATGGAAGGCGCAACCACCGTTCTTTCCTTGAGACCAGATAGAAGACCAAAACAAAGCCAAATGGGAAAGCAAAGCGAAAACAATCCCTGCTTTTGCTTCCTCTCCTCACAACCATGAATCACGACAACCGCAAATCCCACAGCGACACTGACAAGATCCAAAGTTTTGATCAGAGACATTTTGAAGGAAAACGGCAGCGCCCCCAACCCTTGGGAGTGGTCCCGCCCGCCATTCCCCTGCCACCCACACGCAACCCACGTTGCCTGCCCATTCCTCGCGCAAGCAATGTCTCTCACTGCAAGCCTCAAAGGTAATGTCTCTGCACACTGTCGAAGGCCCCGTTTTGGGCTATTTTTGCCTGCCACAACGATGAACTCGATGGCTAATTCAAGTGCTAGATCCTAATCGGGGCGGGGAGCCGCCGCTTTTCAGACTTTCTCACTCTTTGCAAGTCGGATGGACACTCTCTCCGCCTTGTTTTTTGAGGCTTGATGCTGTCTCCATCAGAAGCTTAGCCCTGTCTGGCGCTGTCTGTTGCATTGACACTGCCCAGTGACCGACAGAATAGTGGCACTGGTGCCACCAAGAAAAGAACCTCGAGAACAAGCTAGCGGCCTGGCGGGTCTTCCCCTTTCATCTCCTCACAGACCGTTTATCGAACCGTCGAGATAGGCGCCAGAAAGGCCCGCAACGTTGAGAAATCGAAAAAACTGAATGAGAGGAGAAAAGCAAAAGTCAAAAGAGAGATTCTGCCCTACGGTGTACCCGTTAGACTTAACGGTGGAGCCTAAACTTTGTCTCAAACAAGGTGCGGCGAATACTGGCCGCTGGCTAGCTGGGTGGCAAAGCTGGGGAGAAACAAGTGAAAAGAGCTAGAAGAGACAAAATCAGGGAGGAAGAGCAAGACTGAGAGACAAGATGGAAAAAGACAAAGAAAGGAAGTGAGCAAAAGAAAGAACAAAAGGCGAAAAAGGCTTGGTTTCCAAGAGGGAGGGTCCTTCGAGGTCGTGTTCGTGGTGGAAAAGCGGCGGACGGCCGCTCTCTGGGCCCGACTGACACTTGGATCCCACGTCGCCATCTGCGGCAGGCTGTTTGCCCTCCATTTTGTTTCTTTTCGTCTGTTCTGTCTGTTCTGCCTGTCCCCTGGGCCTGCTTCTTGGGCTCCAATGTCAGTCAGAATGGGACAGTGCAAAAAAGGCTTGGCCAGACCACCCCCAGGCCACACCCCAGCAACATTGCAGCTCAGCTCTCGGCCAGCGGCCCAGCCCATTGGCTCATCCAGTGCGGTTCGCCAGACGGATACCACCCTGAATTCTGGGTGAAGGACTCGGTGGGAGAAGGTGCACTGGTGCAGCAGCAGAAGGATGGATGGCGATCACGAAGGGAAACAAGGGAAGCAAAAGACGACCAAGAAACGTCTGCGACGTCCCGTGAAAACGGTGACTAAAACAAGCAATTCTCATCAAAGGATACGAGAAGGAGCACAATACTTGCACGCTCTCACCCTCACTCTCTCCAGCCTCTGGCCCTTTGATTCATTCCTTTTCACTGCTCAGTCTCACTGAGACTCTGCGCTCTTCACCAGGGTCCGTCAGAAAAGAAGAAAATAGAAGGTAGAGGGAAGCATCAAGCTCGAAAAAAGTGAACAAAAGAAGACAGAAAGAAACAAAAGAGGAGCCGCCTCAGACACCGCGGAAGCTAAGGTTGCAGACTACTCGAGGCTTGGCTTTTTGTTGGCCTTGGGATTGACATGCCCCTCGACCTCTGCTCGGTCATACTGGCCGTATCGTTGCTCCGGTTTTGAGGCTGGACAAAGACCCAAGAGACCAAAAACGAAAAAGAAAAAAAAAAAAGGACCCAGATCCTAGAACGCCAAAACCGTTACCGTTATGGACCCTCCATCCTCGCGCGTGTTGCAAAAAGCTGCCATGGTGCTCTTTGCTCTTCTGGGCTGAGCTATCCTCTCACTAGCAAGCAATTGACTGGGGGGTCAGGTCTGTAATAAAACTAAAAATCTCCTTTTTGTCTCCGTCGTGCCCTCCTCCTCGGCCCTGATCTGTTCCTGATCGTTTTGTTTCTTCTTTTTGTCTCTCGATTTCCTATTGAGACTTCTCTTCTTCTTCTTCCTTTCCTCTTTTGCACTTCGTCTCGTCCTCACCCAACCATCGTTGTTGTCGTCGATATCGTCGGATCGTGTCTCGTCGGATCTTGTCTTTTGTTTTCTTTCGGCTTGGGGTTGTCTTTCTTTAATTCTCTCATTTCTCCTTCTTTTATTCTCTGAGAGCCGCGAACCTCACCCTTCGTCCCAAATACCCTCACATCCTCACACAATGGTTTCGGCACTTTTCTCTGCCGCCGTGCTGTTCGGCGCGGCGGCCGAGGCTGTCCAGTTCAAGGCCGCCCCGGCAACTCTGGTGCCCAACATTCCCGGCAATGCCATGACCCCCAAGCCGACGTCGCCACCCGAGCTGCGCCGCAACAACCTGTACCGCCGTGCCACCTCGGACACCACTGTTTACTACGCCCCGGACAACACTTGCGGTTTCCTGTCGGGCAACGAGGGTATGTAGCTTACCTCATGCGACTGAACTGAACCAAGCCAAACAGTCATTCTAACTAACTTCACAGACAACGCCTACACGTGTAACAACCAGGATGCCCAGTGTGCCATTATCACTCTCAGCAAGAGCGGCTACATTGGCTGCTGTGACGACGGCGACTGTGGTGGTTTCCATTTGACATGTATCGACAGCTCCCAGTTCTTCTCGTCCAGCGCTTGCGGCTCCAGCTGCAAGTCGGACTCGTTCACGCTCAAGTGCACACAGTCCGACACCCCGTACTGTAACTCGGTCAGCATCAACGGCGGCGCTTCCCTCAAGGTCTACGGCTACTTCTGTAACGACGAGGCTGTGTCAACAATGCAACCCATCCTCACCACCTTCTCGGGCGAGACCGACGGCCGTTCGTTCTCCGCCTCGATCCTCGATACCAGCATTGTCAGCACCGCCGACGAGACCGAGACTTTCGGCGGCTCTCCTCACTCCACCACCACCTCTGGCGGCTCCACTAAAACCACGTCTGGCGGCGGCAGCAGCGGTACCACATCGGTCGCCCCCGCCCCCGCCAAGAAGAGCAACACGGGCGCTATTGCTGGTGGTGTCGTTGGTGGTGTCGCCGGTCTGGCACTGATTGGTGCCGCCGTTTTCTTCATCCTGCGCAGCCAGCGCAAGAAGAACGGCATGCAGGGCAGCCCCGGCGCCGCTCCTGGTGCCCCCGGTGGTCCTGGCGGTGCTCCTCTGGCCGGCGCTGCTGTCGCGGGCGCTGCTGCTGGTGGCGTTGCTGGTGCTGCTTCGCCTGGCATGTCCCAAGTCAACACCCCTCCTCCCCAGCCCTACTACGTCGACCCTACCAAGACGCCCGAGTACGCCTACGCCGGCCAGGGCAGCCCACAGCCCGGCCAGCAGCCCTACTACCAGGGCCAGCAGCCGTACCCTCCGCAGCAGCCGTACTACGCCGCCAACGCTGTGGCTCCCTCGCCCGACCGGACCGACTCGACCTCGCCCATGCCTGTTGGCTCGTCTGTGCAGGACTACCGTATGAGCAGCATCAGCGCCGCTGGCAGCAGTCCCTACACTGGCGCCATTAGCCCGCAGACGACGGGCAACACAGCCGTTGCCAATGTTGCTGGCGGCCACCCCCAGGTCCCTGCGACGATCCACGAGGCGGGCGGCAACGCTGTTGGTGGCGCACAAGACTTCAACGCCAACCACCACGGCGAGATGCACGAGCTGGCATAACCGGGTGGCGCGGTGTAAGTGTGTGTGCGACTAAAATGTGAGACGAAAAAGAGACGGTGTTGGCCAGCAAAAACACAACAAACAAAAACAACAACTAAAGAAAAGAAAATAGCCGACATCAGACAAAGCGACAAACAGGGG
Organism: Sporothrix pallida; assembly: GCA_021396235.1. Lineage (NCBI taxonomy): Eukaryota > Fungi > Ascomycota > Sordariomycetes > Ophiostomatales > Ophiostomataceae > Sporothrix > Sporothrix pallida. Next base: position 107,243 of record WNYG01000049.1, on the reverse strand, counting down.
CGTGGTTTCCAATTTTGAACATATATTTTCAGCTTTTCTGCATTTGATTGCATTTTATACCTCGGGGAATTTTTGGTTTATTTACTGATTTCTTGCCAACGAATTCATCTCAACGCCCTTCTTGTTTTTATATTTCCCAGCTATTTATTGTCTATTTAACAACCTTCACACCTTCCTTATATATTACATAATGTTTTACACCTTTTATTTTCAAACCTCGGACCACTCTTGAATTTTGACTTTGATTTCGGATCTGATTTTGACGTTGACTTTGGAATTTGACTTTCATTTCGGTTGATACAGACCACACATCGCATCGTTTAGCAGCCGCCAAAACCTCCGACTGATCTTTTAGCCATCCCATCTTCGACCACCTCATTCCCCCGCATTGTCAAGGCTGCTCTCGGAGATGCTTAACTAGGATTGATCCTCGATATTGTTTCCCGGAGATGACCCCATTTTCGTCAAGCAACAAATGTCCTTTTCATCCCAATAGCCCATCCCGTAGGGGAGCGGCACGTCGACTCCCCTTTTATTATGAGCATCTCCTCTCTTTACCCGCAAACCCGCTCAGCGCCTGTTGGAACTGGTTCGTGGGGCCGTGACGCCGGAACCGCAAAAGTCGAGAACCTGGTAAAGAGGTGCTAACAAACGACGCAGAGGTAAATAAAACGTGGCGGAACAGTCGATCATGGATCCCACTAACGCATGAGAGTCACAAGCTCTCCAGCCTTTAATGGGCAGTTCTCTTTCACTACCTTCTCACACTGACAATGTACATTCTCGCCAAAATGTTTGCAGGTCTTCTCATCTTGCTGTGTGCTTTCACTGCAGAGATAGCAGAGGCAGCGACGCGACCTCGACCTGTTCCTCGGAGCGATCTCGTTCGCCATGAGTTCCAAGACACTGGCCTCCTTGGGGGATGGCAGCGACGTGAGCGTCTGGCTGCTTTGCCAAAGTTGAAACCGAGGGCAAATGCAACGGTGCCTCTCCTCCCTATGCGCATTGGCTTTTTACAGCTAGACAGCGTCACGGACAAGGCACACCAAATGTTGATGGACCGCGCCGACCCCGAGTCGCCGCTCTACGGTCAGCATTTGTCCGCGCAAGAAGTCGTCGACCTGTTTGCACCGGCCGACGAGGCCGTCCAGGCTGTCACAGATTGGGTTGTCTCGTCAGGCGGGATCCCAGCAGACCGAGTGTCTCTGTCGACCAACCGGCAGTGGCTGCAGTTCATGGCCCGGGTCGATGAGGCGGAGCAGCTGCTGCAGGCCGAGTTCTACAGCTACGAGCACGTGGAGAGCGGCGTGCGGCTGACGGCGTGCCCCGAGTACCACGTCCCGGCGTCGCTCCAGAAACACATTGACTACATCACGCCCGGCACAAAATTGGCGTCGCTGGGGTTTCACGAGAGGGTCGAGGCGGCTAGTCTCACAAGAAGGGAAAGAAGGGAAAGAAGAGGCAGGGCCAGTAGCAAGGTGCAGCTGAAAAGCGCGGAGTCCAGGGACCCGGCGCCATGGGAGACGGGCGGCTGTGATGAGACGACGACGTTTGAGTGCATCCGGTCGCAGTACGGCCTGCCCGATCCGTCGACGACAGCAACAGCAACCCCCGTCGCCGGCAACGAGGTCGGCATTTTTGAGTCATTGGGCGAACACTACACGCCCAGCGACCTGGACATTTTCTTTTCGTGGGTGGCGCCCGAGCTGCCGCGGGCATACGTGCCGGAACTGCGGGCCATCAACGGCGCTACCGGCGCGGCCACCAAGGCCATGGCGGGAAGGGGCCTGGAGGCCAACATGGACCTGGAAATCGTGATGCCGCTCGTGTACCCGCAAAAGACAGTTTTGTGGCAGGTGGACGACGAATACTACGAGCTGGCGGTACAGCGGTCCGGGACAGGCTACAGCGGCGTCTTCAACACGTTCTTCGACGCCATTGACGGCAGCTACTGCACGTCGAGCTCGTTTGGCTACACGGGCAACTGCATCGACGCGGCGTGTCGCGACCCGGAGTACCCGGACACCCATTCAGGGACAGCCAGCGACGGCACGCCGCTCTCGACGTACCAGGGCCAGCTGATGTGCGGCACGTTCAGGCCGACCAACGTGATTGGGTTCTCGTACGGCAACGTCGAGACATTATTTCCAGCCAACTATCTGCGGCGGCAGTGCAACGAGATCATGAAGCTGGGGCTGCAGGGCGTGACGGTGGTTGTTTCGTCGGGCGACGTGGGCGTCGGCGGGAAGGGTAGCAGCAGCTCGCAGGCCACGTGCCTGGGCAGCAGCGGCAAGGTGTTCCAGCCGCGACTGATTGCCACCTGTCCGTATGTGTTGTCGGTCGGTGCCACGATATTCCAGAAGCCGCAGAACACGGCGAACCCGGCCAACCAGAAGTCCAAGGCGGCGTTTGTCGAGACGGCGCCCTCCGGGTTTGCGAGCGGCGGCGGCTTTTCGAATGTTTTTGGGGTGCCCGACTACCAAAAGACCGCCGTCGCCGACTACCTGGCCCACGCCAATCTGTCTTTTACGGGCTACAACGGTAACGTGTACGGCGACGCCGTTTTCAACCGCAGCGGCCGCGCCTATCCGGACGTGGCGGCCGTCGGCGACAATATGTGGGCGGTCTACCAGTCCGGGGCGACACAGATCGCGGGCACGTCCGCCTCGTCGCCGATCTGGTCGGCCGTCATCACGCTGATCAACGAGGCGCGCCTCAAGGCGAAAAAGTCAACGGTCGGATGGGTCAACCCGACGCTCTACAAGCACCCAGAGGCGTTTAACGACGTTATCGAGGGCTCCAACCCGGGATGTGGCTCGTCCGGATTCGTGGCGACGAGCGGGTGGGACCCGGTCACGGGGCTGGGCACGCCCAACTTTCCGAAGCTCCGGGACTTGTTTTTGAGTTTGGCATGAGGTGGGGGGGAAGCGGGCGTGACATTTAACAATCTTGAATACTACTTTTTTGGTTTTAGCTGCTTTCTTTTCCTGCATCTATTCTAGCCATGTGCTCCTCTTATTTACAGTTGCCAGTCACGTTGGGCACGGCGTTGGGTCCCTTGCCGACAGCCACGAGGTCCGCCGCGCCGTCGCCACAGCTCGCGCCCTGGCCGACCGAAATCTCGAGATTGTCCCAGTCAAAGACAGTGTACGCCGCCTTGAAGAAGCCCAGGCCCAAGATGGGAATGTACTCGCTGTCGTCGTAGTCGTTGCCGGCTGATGCAACGGCAAAATAGCAGCCCGTCTCGTTGGTGATGATGTTGCGCTGCGGGTGGACGAGGGACTGGTACGGAATGTCCACCACGGCCTCTGTCTTGTTGGGGGCTGTCGCAGCAAACGAGATGGACACGGAGCCCGGCTGGTCGGCCATGCTGCAGTTGACAATCGGGAACCCGTCGCCGCGCCGCTGGTTCTGGGTAATGTTGGCGCCGGCCAGAATGGCGTCAAAGGCGTCGCGCGTGACATAGACGCCCGTCGTGCCGCTGTCGACCATGTACGATCCCTTGCCGAGGGCGGGAGAAGAGGCCCTTGTCCAGTTTCCTTTCTGGCCCGGCGCGTTGTGCTTGACGCCCGTCACCGACACCCAGTACCGCCAGCCGTCGACGGTCGCGTCCTTGGGCAGGATGGGCGTCTTTGTGAGCGCGCCCTTGAACTGGTTGCGGTCGACGCCGCCAAACACCAGGTTGCCGGCGTGCTGTCGCGCGCCCGCCGACGGCACGGCGCCACGGCCGTAGTTGAGGCTGAACACGCGCGATGCAATCACGCCCTGAGCAGCCATGGTCGTCACAACACTATAATTGCTCATGCCGTCCGAAAAGCCCACGAACCCGTCCGGCGCCAGCCCCAGAATCCCCGTCGTCATCCCCACCGTGTCGTTGGCCACGCCAAACGGCTGCGCGGGCACCTTGGTCTCGCCCCAGGTAAAGACGTCCGCAAAGCCCTGCAGGGATGCTCCAATCGAGCTGTCCCCGTAGTACACAATCTGGTCAATGGCCGGCACGGCCGTCGGCGCCGGGCTCGACAGGGACATATTGTACGACGGGAACGTCGCGCACTCGGCAATGTCCACGGCCCGCTCGAGCCGCGTGCAGTCCGGGTTGACCCATGTCTGCCAGGCGCCCGTGTCCACCAACAAAGAGACCGGCTGCGGCGGCGTGCCAATGGAAAAGTCGGCCAGGTAGTATTCGTTGTGGTCGGTCAGCGACGGCCGGGGGAGCTTGACGTTGGGGGAATCCACAGATTTCAGTCGGTCTGCCGTCTTCGGACCCATGGCAACACGGTTGACTCCGGGAATCGACTGGCGCGGCCCGACGACCTTGCGGAGGGACATGCTGACGACGCCATTGGGTGTGGATGTCGACGGCGATGTCGACGGCGATGTTGGGGCAGCAGCTGCCAATGGCAAGGCCAGCAAGAGAGAGGCGAGGGACTTCATCGTGGTGGATAGACAGAGAAAATAAAATAATATGGGAGGGGGTCAAAAGAAAGCAGGCATCCTCACCATCGTCCATCACAAGATGCACATTGTCCCTTTTTATTCAAAATGGGCAATCTTTACTTCCCACTTACACTCCCAATTAGCCGTCTCCTCTTTTGCTCTCTATGGGTCTTCCTGTTCATCCTGTTCATCCTGTTCATCCTCTTCCTAGCACCTTGGCCGCTGCTTTTGCTTTCTGGCTATTGTGCTGTTGTTGAGGCAGATTGAGCTTAAAGTCATCTTGTGGGGGACGGTTTGCGGGAGGGTTCTTCGGAAACAATACTCTAAATTCAAATAAACATCAAATAGCAGTACTTAACAATTTCTTCATTTCTTTTGTACAGTAAAAATCAAAGTGCTTGCAGCGGAACAGGTCTGGGCTTGCGTGCCTCGTTCGTTTTGTCCCTTCTTCCTTCGTTCCCTCATTTACCTGCCGTGCGCCAAGCGCGGCACTCAAGAAGCAGTCTATTCTTCCGACCACCCTTCTTCCGGCATTCTTTTTTCTTGTCTTTTTTTTTTTTTTGGTCCTCGCTTCGCTCGCAGATCTTTTTTGTCCTCGCTCCTCGCTCCTCGCTTCGCTCGTCACTCGTCACTCGTCGCTCAAACCCACTCGTGCCATGCTGCGCCGTGGCGGTACACAACGCCGTCGTGCTCAAACTGCGGGCCCTCGGCGTCCACAATGTAGCCCAGCTCGCAGCGCGAGTACGACACCCGCTGCTGCTCAACTTCATAAAAAGTGTCAAACTCGGCCGACAGCGCCTCCCGCAAGTTGCGCACGTCGCCGTCGGGGTGCAGCTCGGCCCACGGGCGCACGCACGCGCGGCCCTTGCACGACTTGAGGACAAACAGCAGCGAGTCCAGACGGGCGACGACCTTGGCCAGCGGCGCATCCAGCAGGCGGGCCGGCGAGTTGCCGTTGGCGCTGTTGCCCAGCAAATTGTGCCGCTGGTACGGGTCCGTGTCCAGGTTGTAGAGCTCGTGCTCGTTGCTGCACCAGACCGAATAGTACAGGTTGTAGGACCGGCCGATGATGCGCACGGCCTTGTACGTGTTGTTGATCACGATGCGCGAGTCGTCGGTGTACCCAAAGTCGCCCTCGGACGCCGCAAAGCCCCAGAACTCGACTGTCACGTGCTCGTGGCGGCCGGAGCCGTCGTCGACCGCGGCAACGTCCAGCTCGTGCGCCGTCAGCGGGATCGGCTCGCCGTCAAAGTCGGCGCGGGCGGGCGCGCGGGCCAGCTTGAGGAGGGTCGGGGCCAGATCGACGTGCGTCGTGACGGCCTGCGAGACACGGCCGCCGGGCACACCGGGGCCGCGCACAATCAGCGGGATGTTGACGTCCTCCTCGAAGCCACACTCCTTGCCGGGCTGCAGCCGGTGCTGGCCAATGTGGAAGCCGTTGTCGGTCGTGTAAAAGACGTACGTGTTGTCGGCCAATCCAAGACGGTCGAGGCGCGCAAACAGGCCGTCGACGAGCTCGTCGATCGACTGCAGCGCCCGCAGGCGCTGGCGGTAAAAGTGGTCATTAAAGTCCACGTTCTCCTGGGTCTGCTGCTTGAGGCGGCTGACCCAGCTGACACCCGACGGCGTCTCGGGGTTGAAGTGCGGCGTCCGCGGCACCTTGAGGTCGGCAAACAGGTGCTCGTGGCGCTTGGCCGCAATGGGCGGCGTGAACTTGGCGTCCAGGATGTCGTCGAGGTCGCCCAGCGATTTCTCGATCGCCACGTTGCTGTGCGGCGCCACGGGCGCAATGCCCAAGAAAAAGGGCGTGCCCTCCTTCTCGAGGTTGGCGGCCGCGTCCTCCAAAAAGCCAAACGCCTTCTCGGCCAGCACGTCCACCGTGTACTCGCCCGCATAGCTGCGCGGCGGCTCGTCGTTGCGCTGGTAGCTCGAGTTGAGGTACTGGTACGTGAACGGGTCCAGCAAAAAGTCGTTTTGCGTCCAGCCCTTGGCTTTCGGTGAGTTATAATTCTCGACCGTGTGCGCGTTGAACAGCTTGCCCGTGTAGTACGTGTCGTACCCGGCCTCCTGCAGCCACACCGGCAAATAGTTCTCGTTCAAGCCCTGGCTCACAAACTTGGGGTAGCCGCCGTGCGGCGGGTTCACGTCCGTCACATTCGTGTTGTGCGCCTGCTTGCCCGTCCACAGCGACACCCGCGACGGGCAGCAGATCGCCGTCGTGCAAAAGTGCCGCCGGTACAGCGTGCCCTGGTCCCTCAGGTGCTTCTTGATGTACGGCAAATAGTCCAGCGAGTTCATGTGCAGGTCCTGGTCGTCCGTCAGGATAAAGACAAAGTTGGGCTGCTTGCCGCCATGCTTGTGGTGGTGGTCGACAATGTCGTCAAAGACATCCGAACCAGAACCGGCACCCAGCGGCGTCTGGCCGTGGTGATGGGACTCCTTGAAGCCCGACGCCGCCACCGACGTCGCCGCCGCCAGGACGGCAGCAAGGGTGAGCTGCATGGTGAGGGGGAGGTGATAAGGAGAGGTAAAGTGAAGTGGTGATGTTCAGCAGCTATCAGATTGTAGCTGAGGGGATGAAGAGAAGAAAGAAGGGAAAGAAGAGGAAAGAAAATCAAAAGAGGAGAAAGAAAAGAGAAACAATAAAAACAAGAACAACAGAAAGAAAGCCGACCTCGCCCCGGTACAGACAAACTTATTATACCGCAACCCACCGACTTAGACGACGCCATACGAAGCGAGTAGCTTCACGTCGATGGGTCAATGGCCAGTCGTCATAAGGTGAGCAATACCAAGGACCAAGAGAAGTCAATGGCCGTAGCTTCGGCTAGAGCACAGGAAAACAGACCACGGCCAAGCTCTCTGAAGACCCTCCACTTGTGGGTGCTCAAGCTCTTTGCTCTTTGATCGGACCCGCCAGCCCGCGGCGTCTTTTGATTTCCGACGCCGACATCTTGTCCCCATTCCCTGGCCCTGTCGTCGGTCATGGCCTTGCATGACACATGCCACACCTTCCACTGTTGCAGTGCCTTCCAGGGACATTGGCGACTGCCACGCGATTGTTGGTCGACTTGTTGCTGCTCTGGTCGTGAATTTCTGATGCAGCAAGACAAAGTCGCGATGGCGTGCTGCGCTACGCCCATCACGAAAGCGCGAAAAAGCACCAAAAGCCCATGCGAGAAGGGGCTCGAAGGGCTCGAAAGGGTCCACTAAAATGGGTTTGCAGGCACTAGCCAGGGCCAACAACAGCCTAGAAAAGGTAAAAAGTGTAAGTCGTTAGCGGTTGACAGTGTTGACAGTGTAAGTAAAGGCACTAAACGTCCTGTTGTCCTACAGGCACTTCTCCCCCACATCCCCACACTAGCCTTTTTCATCTGCGACTAACACCGCGACGTCGATGTCGCCATCTTGTGTGATGTGAACGTCTTCGCTCTGGCCTGTGGGGCCGGCCACAATGATTGGGCAGATGCTGCAGAAAGTGAAGAACGAAGAGAAAAACGAGGAAAAAATTGAAGAAAAAAGGTGAAATATAATAAAAAGTCAATCGAAAAAGACATGACATGACAAGTCATGACAAGGTTTGAGAGGGAAAGAGCGGATGTTCGTTTGGGAGTCCTAATCTGGTGATCATCTCGCTATGCCCTGCTGCTTTTGAATATCAACTTATTCTGGCTCCCGGGACTGTCTCATAAACATCAATGACTCGGCAGCAGCCATGCTTTTTGTCTTGTCTTTCGTTGAAGGCCGTCTTTTGATTTTCCGTGGCACGTCTATCCCTGCTGTTTATGTCAACATATGGAGTTCCGAGTATTGACTACAGAAAAAGTTTCTCGTGATTCCCACTTACATGCAAAGTCTTGCTCTTGGTACATCTGTCGTCGGTCATGTCGTGTTAGTCTTTCTCCACTTCAACGGCAAGCGCGGAATGCCGTCAAGGCCCGGTTCGTTCTTTTTGGATTTGTGTTTTGTGTAATTCCATGCAGGCCGGAAAAGAGAAGGAGAAAGAAGGAAAGACAACGGAAATATCGCCAACGTGAATAAGAGAAGCAGAGGATGAAGGCTCTCCCCTCCACTTTTGCCCATACGTCGTGATATCCCCTTCATCAGCGTTAGCAGTCAGTCTCTTTTCTTTCTTTTCTTCAACACCAGCAGTCTTCTTCTTCACTCACGAGTATTGGATATAACAATATCCATCTCATCTGTCAACACGTCTTGCAAGGTAAGCCTTAAGACATTTCCTATTTCGATACCAATGCCCGTTTGGGTTGCTCCCTTTCTCTTTTTGGCTTGGAAGGTCTTGCGTCTTTCGACGTCGTGCTCGACGTGCTCGCCTTGTTCCTGGCTTTAAGCCTGGCTTTAACTTCCGGCCCGGCGTTTCTCGCGTGGCCAGTGTCTTGAACTCGTCCGTCCAGTTCCAGGCGGGTCATTTCTGCTTGTGTCATACACCATCCTCCTCCACCACTAGGTGGTAGTCGGGAGTTGGGTACTTGCAGTCTCCGATGTCCCTCCCCTCCTATTGAAATTCTTTTTCTCGTCCTGTCTTGCGTTATCAGTCGGCTTTGCCTTCGTGGGTCGGACCGTTGTCCTGTTTTGTCGTTTTGTCATATCTCGATACTCTTTGGTTCTTTTTCCCCATCCTATCTTCCATCAGTTGTTTTCCTTTCCCATATACTTTGTCTCTCTTTTTTTTTTCACTTACCCTAGTCGTGATCTCTCTGTGTACTAACACATCCAAGACGACACAACAACACATCTGGTGACAACAATATCAACCACAACACCACACAATGGGCCGGCAAAGGCAGATCCAGACCGGGCTGGTCGAGCCCGACGAGCGCTCGCCGCTCCTCAATTTCCCACAGATTGCGACGCGCTCGTCCACCGCTTCGAGCTCGTCCTCGTCCCTCACAAAAAAGGGCGGCACCGTCGTGCGTGTCACGGGCGCCGACGATGACACTGCCGACGACTATGAGAGACGCAGCCACCACCGCACGCCCAGCTTCACAGAGTCCATGTCCACCGACACGTCCTTGCTGCAGGACATTGAGGCCGAGGCCGCCTCGATTCAAAACCAAAACGCCCCCAAGGACAGCGACTCCTCTGCCACTGGCACCATCCTGCGGGTCGTCCTCGTGCTCATGATTGGCGTCGTCGTGTCCAATGCGGACGGCTCGCTGATGCTGGCGACGCACCCCGTCATTGCGTCTGAATTTAACGACCTTGAGAGCTCGAGCTGGCTGTTTGGCGGCTTCATCCTGGCGTCGGCAGCCACGCAGACCATGTACGGCAAGCTCAGCGACATCTATGGCCGCAAGAACCTGATCCTCATCTCGTACATTATCTTTGCCCTTGGCTGGTGAGTCAAAAATCCCCCCGTCATAAAATAACTGATATGGAACAAAATGCTAACTTACTGCAGTGGCTTGGTGTAAGTAACCGTTAACAAGTATGTTGTAGAAATCTGTGATGGCAATCTAACCTTAATAGCGGCGTTGGCCAAACCATGTTCCAAGTCATCTTGGGCCGTGTCATCTCAGGCGGCGGCGGTGCCGGCATGACAGCCCTCGTATCGATTCTAATCTCTGGTAAGTATCAGTCTAGTGAGGTCAATGATTCTCGTCTCTTGGACGGCACTAACACTCACAGACCTTCTTCCCATTCGTGATGTCGCGACTTGGAGAGCGTACATCAACGTCGCCGCCACCACCGGCCGCAGTCTTGGTGGCCCCGTTGGCGGCTGGCTTGCCGATGTCATCGGTTGGAGATGGTAAGTCGAGTTCTGTCATATGCCCATATTGTCAGCGTCGCACAATGTCTAACCACTGCCCTTCTCAGGTCCTTCATCGGCCAGGTCCCGTTCATGCTGATCGCCACCGTCCTCTGTCAGATTTACCTGCCGTCCAATGCACGTCACTACAAGGGCGGCAAGTATGTCGCTCCCGACAACAGCGTCTCCGCCTGGGACAAGCTCAAGCGTGTCGACTTTTTGGGCTCGCTGCTGCTCGCCCTCACCCTGCTGGCCTTCCTCGTGCCCATGGAGATCGGTGGCAGCAAGGTCCAGTGGAGCTCGCCCATCATCCCCGCCCTCTTTGCCTCGTCTGTTGTCCTCTTCGTGCTCTTCATCCGCACCGAGAAGCGCGCCGTCGAACCCGTCGTCCCCCTCGGCATCTTTAAAGTGAGGGACGCCAACCTGTCCATCTTTATCCAAATGTGCCAGCTGTCCGCCCAGCTCGGCCTCATGTTCACGGTCCCGCTGTACTTCAAGGCGTCCGCCCAGGTCTCCAACACCGAAGCCGGTGCCCACTTGTTCCCGGCCGTGGCGGGCAATGCCGTCGGCGGCATCATTTCGGGCCTGTACATCAAGAAAACGGGCCGGTACCGCAACCTGATCCGCCTGGCAGCGCTGTCGGCCAGCCTGTCGTACACCTCGCTGCTCTTCCGCTGGAACGGCCACACCAACTGGCTCGAGTCGCTGTACATTATCCCCAGCGGTTTCGGTGCCGGCATTGTCCAGAGCGCCGTCTTCATCTCGCTCCAGGCCGTCGTCCAGCCGAGCCACATGGCCCCCGCCATTTCGATTCTGTATTTGTCGAGCACCTGTGCCATGATCTTGGGTCTGGCATGCGCGAGCAGCATCATGGGCGTCACTCTGAAGCCGGCATTGTCGAGCAAGCTGCTCGAGCTGAACCTGGATCCTGCGCTGTCAGCAGAGATCTACAAGAATGCCCTGTCAAACATTGAGTACATTGGCACTCTGACCGGTGCTGTGAAAAATGCCGTTATCGAGGCGTATGTCGATAGTCTGTGGTGGAGCCATAGTAAGTATTTCCTTTCAAAGTATCCAAAAAGATTTCACGACAAGCACAAGCATCTAACATTTCACAGTTGTCTCACTCGGCTTTTCGTCGCTTGCCTTCATTGCTTCTCTCGCCATTGGCGAGAAGCCTCTGAAAAAGGAGCCGGCTCCAGTGCGGCTACCAGACGACGACGAGTAAAAGAATGCAGGGGGTGTTGTGAGGTATAGGGGATAAATGATTATTGTCTCAATCTCTCCTTGCGAGAAAAGTTTCCTTTGTTAAAAACAGTAGAGAGGTCCATAAAAGAGACCAAAGCAAGATACCAAAAAACGCACGCAGGGGTGTATCAAAATAAAGACCAATATAAACCACAAAGTAACCGAATCTCCTTTGCTAACTTGTAGCCACAAAACACCAAACAAATGAAAAGGTTTCTCGGGTGCTTAGCGCCAAGCCTCGAGAACGGTATCGCCCTCCTTGATGTCGGTCAGAATAACACTGTCGCGCCAAAGGGCATTCGTCTTGGCCGGATCGCGGGCCTCGGCGCCCTGAAGCATCGGTGCGTCGCCGTTGAAGTAAAGGCCCTTGGGGTGCTCGCTGAGCGGGGCCGGGGCGTCGTCGAGAGCGGCACGCAGAACATCCTTTGCCGACTTGGACACGGGGCGCATGAGAGAATTGGACTCAAACATCGACCACACGTAGCTCAGGGGCGTCGTGATGACCTTTGCAGCGACCGGGTGGGCGAACCAAAAGTTGCCACGACGGAGGAGATTGGTCGCCATGCCACCAGGATCGACACCAAGAATGGACAGGTTGGACAGCACCGGGTCCTTGTCGAAGCGTTCCTGCATCTCGCGGCTGTGCGAGTGTTAGCTGGTCCATCATTCTTTTGTCTCTTTTTTGTCGATTGCCTGATACATACATCATCATAACCTCGCACAGCTTGGCGGCACCGTAGCGGCGCATCCCCGCCTTGCCATTCGGGTCACTATCGGGCGGGCTGTAGGTGCCCTCTGCGAGCGACTTTGTGTCTCTGAACAAGGTATTCCACTTGTCCTCAGAATAGTAATCCGGGCCACCAACTTTGTTGCGCTCATCAGCGGTACTAGAAAGTAAGTCAACCAGTTAGCAAAAGCAGAGAAGCGAGTGTGTGGTGCCGCACAAGGCAAAGACAAAAGACACAAACACAAGCAGTGTATAACCACATCGGGTACAGGACACAAAGAGGCAATCAAATCAGGAGGCAATCTGAAAAACAAAAACAGAAGCAGAAACAAACACAACACAACAGGTGGAAGTAAGACATACTCGTGAGACCAGCTGCCCACTACGACAACACGGCCGTGCTCCTTGTCCATACTGCCAAGCAGCAGCAGAGTCAACAGCCAGTGCGACAGGTAGTTGGCCTGGAACGTCGTGTCGTAGCCGTCTTCAGTAAACGTCTGCGTCGACTGCTCTTGCCACCCAGCGTTCCAGATCAGCGCCCGGATGGGGGGCAGCGATCCGGACGCCACCCGCGCCTTGATGTCCGCTGCCAGATCGCGCACCGACTGCAGCCGGTCGAGATCGAGGGCGAGGACGTCGTGCGTGTGCGTCTTGGGGGCCTTGGCGAGCACAGACTTGAGAGTCGACGCACCGTCGACGTTGCGTACGGTGTAGAGGCCGTGGTACTTGGCAGCGTTGGCCGTGTTGCCAGTGAGCGTCGCAACGATCTTGGCACCAAGAGTGCCATTGGTGCCCGTGATGAGAATCGAACCTTCGGGGGCCATGATGGGGTGATTTTTTGTCGTTGTCGTCAGGGTTAATCCGATCGAGAAGGGAAGGGGAAATGTCGACGGTGACGATGGCTGTCTTGCCTGTTGTGTTATTGACAGGAGAGCTGGAATGAACTGAGAAACTGAGAAGAATACGGTTTATGGGGAAAAGAGAAATGGGGAAGGCTCGAGGTCGAGATAAAGCTCGAGGAAGGTGGGATGGTTGGATAAAGATAGCTCTTTCTTTGTTCTGTTCGAAGCTCGCCTTTGTTCTTTCCCACCACTCTGGAGCTGTGATACTTTATATGTCGGTAGCTCTTTCTTGACAGCAGAATTTTCACCCAAAATCAATTGTTTGTGCTGGCGTCAGCTTTTTCATGTTATAGGAAAGAGCAGCCGACGGGGAGATTTTTATTCTGTCCGACAATTTGGGAAAGAGCGACCGTTACGCATAGCACCGTTGATGTCGACAGCCGGACCGGCTCAATGACGGGCCTTTTTTGGACGTTTGTGTCCGGTCGTGCTTTCCCCGTCAAAAAAGTGGGTCTAACGTGGCAGCAGCGAGACATTCAAGTAGCTTACTACGAGCTACAGTCACCAAATATGTGACAGTTTGTAGATAGCATCTTGAAAAATAGAATAACTAGACTGACATACAAATTGACACAAAATTTAGAGAGCGGTTTGTGGTGAACGAAAGGATGGTGAGATGCAGAGATGTTGGTGGCGGCAGCTGGTCGTACCTTCCATGTAAGTGGCTTCGCTTGTTTGCTAAGAAACTTGCCACTTGCTAAAAACCAACAGAAGGGATATATTAGAGGCAACGAAGGCAGGTCCTACCCTTCGAAATCCCGTGAACCTGGAAGGAAGCTGTTGTTGGTTGCCTTGGTGCTCTGTGGCCTATCGAGGGCCTTTTTGTGGTCTTTTTGGTGTTCTTCACCACTGGTTGCTCTTTCCCGATTTGGCCTCATCTTGCAGTTGGGGCAACACAGATGGTAGAGGCAAGACACTAGACACTGCACAGAAAAAATGACAGATTGACCGTTGTGGCAGTTGCGACTGTCTTGAGGCACTGGGACAATAGCAAGGAGCCGGCGTCTGTCTCAACCGCTCCTTCCTTACTTGCAATCGGTCCACGTCATCATGGGATACGATGGCCTCGTCGTGTGACTCGTGCCAAACAGGCATTGAGCGTATTTTCGAGATGACAATTGAGAGAAACAATAACAAGCTTTTTCTTGAAGTTGCACGCCCCCCGACAACGAACACCGACATGCGTATATATCGAGACGCCGTTGCCGTCGGTTGGAGACAAGCTTTTTCGGATATCTAGATGTACCTCGTCCCTGGCATCCTTCGCAACTCTCGCGATAACCACCAAATACACGCATCTCCACGATCTTCACGATGTATACCATGACGCTCTTACGCTCAATCTTCCGCGTGCTGCCGCCATTCTTTGCCGCCGGGGCACACGCACAGTCCGAGGCAACGGGTGACCTGACACTGACTGCACCTTACGGCATCCCTCCCGAGCTCTTTAACGCGTCTATTATGCGCACCGTTCGTCAGTCGGCCGTGTATGTCCCCGGATACAATCTGTCAGCACCCGAGGGTTTTGGTCCCAGCGGCAACGGATCGGCCGTGGACGGTTGGCAGCTGGGTGTTGCCGTCGCCGACAATGTGCCCCTAACCGACGCCGCACAACCTGGAGTCAACAGGGCCATGGTCATTGACGCGACGACACTCTGGCTGCAGGCACCGGCCGGTGTTGACTACCTCAACGCGACAGCATGGAAGCTGTGTGCCACCGTGTTCCCATATGTGAACATGTCTGCCGTTGTCGAGGGCGCAGAAACTTATGGGAGGCTCACGGAGCACATGACGGACATCCGGAATGACGGCAGCTGTGGTGTCTGGCTGACAGACGAGTGTGCCAACACCTTGAATGAGAACGCACTCGCGCACGGCATGGACGCGCAGGGCGACTGTTTCAACATGACCATCCCAGAGCCGTGCATGCCCTACTTTATGCGCAATCGAGGGAATGGAACGGTCGTGGGTAAGTAGCAAGACTTCTGCCATTCCCCTAATGTCTCATCAGTGCTAACGTGGTAGTCCTCGACGAAAAACTTCTCGCCGACGGCCGGTTCTATGCCTGGGGCAGTCCTCCCACCTCGTCCGGCGACATGCACGCTTTGGAATCGGCCCTGGGCCACGTCTGGCCCGTCCTTCTCACCTGGATCCAGTTCTCGCCCAGCGGCGGCGTCTTCTCGGCAAACACGCACGTCTCGTGCCTGGCGGCATCCTCGAATGGGACGGGGACAGCAAAAGAGCGAGGTACGATTGCAGCGGCCAGCCGACCTGGCACCGTCCCCAACTGGGCCCTGGCGGCTCCCATCTCTGTCGCGCTTAGCTTGCTGATATGACTGGAGAGACGGCGCTGCAGGCTGGCTATGGCCCGGAAGCGACACTAACGACCAAGACGAGGCCAAACGCGTCTACTAGACGACTCGACGAAAAGAAGACAAGTGAAGCGAGCAGGTGGGGAAGGTGTTGCACGAAAAGAAAAAAAAAAAAGCAAGACCACAAAAAAGGATGAAAATAAGGACATGGAAAAAGAAAGATGGAATGGTAATGGAAGGTTTGGGATGTTGTCGGAATATGATCATTGGGCATGGAGTTCTCTTTTCGGTCGTCCCAAGGATCAGCCAAGGACCACTTTAGGATTCAGCTTGCAGGACGAAATCGGGCCCAGGCCTACAGAGTACTTCAAGTCAAGACCTTTTGCTGCGGCCAGACGTTCTTGGACTCTTTGGACATTTCGAACTGTTGGTTCGACATGGTGATGCACACGTCCCACATCCCCGGTGTCAGGGTTTCCTTTTGGGGGCGACGACATGAGCTAGACGATGCAGACCACCACGATAGCCATTAAGCGCGGCGCTTCTTTTTGCTCTTTTTTTCTTCTCTTTTTTCTTTTAATTTTTGACGCCACTTTTCAGCCATTCAGCCAGTCCCCGGCCCACATCTGTTGTCCGGAAGGATCGAATCGAAAGCTGTTTGCCGCCGGCGGCTGTTTGTTGTCCACCATTGCCCATGGGCGTCATGTACCGGCCGCCACAAACCAGGCCAGCCCCAGCTGAGAAGAAAACAATGTGGTCTTGAGGTCTCGTCCCGGGTCCACGGTCTGGCCCCGACAAGGATGGACGCCTTCCATGTTGATTGACTAGATCAAAGTCCTCGATCGTCGAAGAGTCGCTCTTTTGGCGGCAATAAAAATTACAAAATCGAAGAGAAAAAAAACATCGACACTCACGGGCACTCAACATCCACAAAGACGACATGGTGGGCTGGCGTCCCGTCTTATTGGCCCGAGGCATTGTCTTGCAAGCTCGTACCAGCCACCCCCGGCGGTTAAAATACATGGGAAAGGGAGACAGTTGTCACGGCTAGTCCCTTTCTTGCCCTTGATGAACAGGTGAACTCAGCCCCAAGCACAAGCACAAGCTTTGCTTTATTTACACCACAGACGGGAAGAGATTGACAGCTAACAGCTCAAATTGATAGCAAACAACACTCGACGAGATCGCCAGCATGCCCCTGCGCCTCCTTTTTTCATAGGGCTCCAGCGGCACGCATTAGGAGCCGACGCTAAGCCTCAGCTATCAACCCAAATGGGGAACAATTGCTTGTTGTTTGGGGGGTCTTTGCAGACTGGATCATCTCGAGCCAGGGTCTTTTATGCTTCTAATGAAAGTGAAGTCAATCGGTACATCGACGGCATTCCTTCCACTACTCATTCCCTGGTCAATTGTGCGGCTCTCTGAGCGAGCCAGTGGCCCTCGCTATGAAGGCTCACCATTTCTGGGCCCTGTCTTGGTTTCTGTCTGTGGGATTTACGAGTACGACGTCCAAGACGCGAGTAGATTGCTCTAATCATCACTCTCATCTCTTTTCAAGTTTCTCGTACGGGGCCTATCTTCTTTTGTGGTTGCATTCGGTCTCGCGCAAGGGATCCTTGGCCCTATGAAATTGAGCAAAAGGGGCACTGAATCCTGAATCTGTGCCACTCTTTTTATGATTTGGAACAATACGGGACGTTTGGGAGCACTTGCTAACATTGGGGAGACATTGGGCGGTCTCTGTTTTTGGGTTGAAGGATTTGGGGGGTTACAAAACACGAGACAAGGAGGAGAGAAGGGAAATATGCACGGTCTCTCAATTCTCACGGCCCTGAAGTCTCTTGGTCCTCTTTGGTCTCCTGCATCTGCAGCCTCTGAAAATCAAATCCTTGTGCACGCTTTTCCCGAATGTATTTTTTGTTGTCAAATGCCAAGCATCCCTGCCAAAAGTGCTTATTCTTGGTGGTCCGCTCTTATGGTTTTCCTGTCGTGAAAATCTTTGACACTTTTTATTTTTTGTTCTTCTCTTCTTTTTTTTTGTTTCTGTTTTCTTTTTCCTTCTTCTCTTTCCGTCTTTTCTGAAGCACTCTATCTCCAGTCATTTCCTGCCGTTTTGTGCCGCCTGGCCGTGTGTACTGCGATCCTTCGTACTCCTCGGGTCTGACGCCCCCTTTTCCCCTCGTCGCCTCTTGTCTTGTTACAGGGCTCCTCTCTCTTTCCTCATTTCTATTTTCTTTCCCGTCATTCCCGAGAGTGTATTCCGGTCGACGCGTGGCATTGTGCACCCAGTCAAAAAGGATCGAGTTATTCTTGCCTCTTTTTACTTTTCTTCTTTCTTCCTTTCTCTCTGATCGTCGTTCGATTTGAATTCTCACGATAATTCTTACGATCTCACCTCGCCCCATCGACAGCCTCACACTAAATACCGGCGCCGCAACACTAGTGACCATTGCAACTGGGGATTCCTCGACAATCTCTCGCTTCCTCTCGCATCGTCTCGCCATCCTTTCTGTTCCTTCTCCTTCAACTCAAACACATCATGACGACCGTACGAACAAACCTGGGTCCCCTGACCACCGCCTTCACCTACCCGGCCAGCTGCACAAACAATGTCATCCAGTGCTCGTACTGTCTCGTCGCCTGGCAGGCACAGACGTGCAGCAACAACCCCAACAACGCCGCCGGCGTCCAGGACAATGCCGACTGTTGGCCGCCACGGACCGCGACCAGCGCCATCTCGACGGGTGTCGCCCTCAACGGCTGGGGCGTCTACTCGCCCGGCCTGAGCTGCCCCGTCGGCTACAACACGGCATGCTCGGCGACGGGCACGAGCATTGGCGGTTTCCAGTTCCAGTTTCCCGTCTCGGCCGGCGAGACCGGCATCGGCTGCTGTCCTTCGTAAGTCTCCACGGTCCCTACTAATGTTTTACATCTGCTAACGTGCGTCAGAGGCTACACATGTTCGTATGGCGGCAACGGCGGCGCGCAGACGTGTTTTAGTGTGGCGTCGACAGGCTCGTTCTCCGCAGTGCAGTGCTCGGCCGGCACCAGCATCGACCTCAGCTACTATACCCTCGGCACCACCGCGACCGTGACGACGACCGGCACGACGACCGTCTCTGCCTCGGGAGGCTCTGCGACCGCCCACACGGTTACCGACACGGGCGTCAACCTCTACAGCTTTAACACTGTCTCTATGATGGCGCCCATGTTCCAGCTCGTGCACCGCGCCAGCGACCTGCCCAGTTCTGGCTCGAGCGGCTCGAGCGGCACGAGCGGCTCGGTGCCAGAAAACACGTCAAACTCCAATTCGGGTAACGGCAACAACAACAACAACGACAGCTCCAGCAAAAGCAGCAACGGTCTTTCGTCGGGCGCCATTGCCGGCATCGCCGTCGGCGCCGTCGTCGTCGGCTTAGCTTTGGTGGGCGCATTCATCTACCTCTTCCTCAAGCAGCGGAAACAGAAAAAGATTATCGCACAGTATGCGCCGCCGCCCAACATGTCTGGAAACACTGGCATGCCCTCGCCGTCACCTGGCATGAACATGAACATGGGCATGGGCGGCCCGCCCATGCCACCGCACGGCATGCAGGACGGCGCCTATTTTGGCAGCTCAACACCACTGTCCAACAAGAGCATGGCGATGCAGCCGTCGCCTGTCTACGAAGCACCCTCCGAGACCCCACGACACGAGCTGGCATAGCCAGGTCGGTAGCCGGTGTTCTTTCCACATTTCTTCTTTCTCTCGAATCACATTACCCATAGCGTCTTCCTTTCTATGATAAACTTTTTTGAACTTGTTTTTTCTTTAATCTTTGGCTTGCGCGGTGTTCCCGGTTGCAATGCAATCTCATTCTTTTTTCTTTTTTTTTCTTCTTTTTATTCTTTCAGACGGGCGCATCGGGTACCTGACCCTAATGTAGATACCAAAATTTTAAAATACCACTGACCCGTTTACGGTGTATCTCAATCATCTCATTCATGCTTCGTTTCTTCATTTCTTCATTTCTTCATACATACGGTATACTAGTTATACTTGGTCCGCCAACAATCCTATCAGACGGTGGCCTCCTGGTCAAATGCCTTTTTAAGCTTCTCGCAGCAGTCCCGGTACAGATCCTCGGCTCCTTCGGCCGCCTTGAGCGGGTTCGGACTCTTGTCCCAGCTGTGCGGCACGTCGGGCACCATCTTGTAGTAGACGTCCTTGCCGATCGATGCGCGGCCCAACCGTCCAGCCAGCTCCTCGCCCTCGCACATTAGCATGTCCCATTCGCACGTGTAGAACAGAACGCGCGGCGGCAGGTCGCGCGCCAGGCGCTCGTCCGTCGCTTGTGACGGCGACAGGTACGGGTCCAGCAGATCCAGGTCGGGCGGGTAGAGGTAGGATGCGTCAAACAGGTCCGTCAGGTTCGACGGCAGCGCCTGGTCGGGCCGCTTGCACGTGGCCCGGCGCTCGGCGCGGCTCAGCTTGTAGTTAACGGTTGGGTACCACGTGGCGACCGCCACGACACGGTGTGCCGGCAGCGGCGACTCGACGCCGGACGTCTCCTTGTACTCGCCGAGGCGCAACAAAGATGTCAAACAAATATTGCCGCCAGCAGAGAATCCTGAAGTGGCCAGCCGCATCGGATCGATGCGAAGCGATGCTGCATTGCGGATCAGATACAGCAGCGCATCCGTGCCATCTTCGACAGCCGTTGGGAACGCGTGCTCGGGTGCCAGGCGGTAGTCTACCGACACGAAAATAGCGCCGGCCGTCTCGACCACAGCCCGGCCGAACCGCGCGTCGTCTGTCGCAGCGCCCATCACGAAGCCGCCGCCGTGGAAGTTGACAACCGTAGGATACGGCCGCCCGCCCTTTGCGTTTTTGATGTCGTAGCCCTCGGGCGTGTAGAACTGCAGCGTAAACGTGCCGCCCTTGTGCTTTTTCGACAACGTAGACGTCACCGTCCGTGTGAACGACGGCGATGGTGGCCGCGGCGGCGCCAAAAAGTGCATCGTCATGCCGACATACTGCAGCGAGCGCCACCAGGTGGCCGACATGCGCAGCGAGAAGCGCGACGGCGGCGATGTCGTCGTCTTGTCCGCGGCCGTGTTGCGACGCTGGCTCACAGGCACTTCCGCTTCCCGGCCCGGGTCGTCTTTGGGGTCGGCGAGGCCCACGGGGACCCCGGCCACGTTTGCTTGCAAGGGCGCCGCTTGCTTGGCGGCCGCTTTCTCGGCTTTTTTCTCCGCCTTTTCAACCTTCTTTTCTGCCTTGACTGTCATTTTCTCGGCCTTCTTTTCTGCCTTCTCGTCCTTTCTCTGCTGCTTTGCCGTCTTGTCTGCTGCCATGTTTTGTAGGCTGTATGGTGAAGAATCCGGGTTGTGTTCCTGTTTTCTTGTGCTTTTCAGATTCAGGGACCACAAGGGATCAGAGATCGATCTAGGCTGTCAGATTAAATCCTGGAATTCGTGAGACGGCTCGGGCGGGTAATTGTTCGTATCGAATCGGAATCATGAGCTTTCCAATGTGCAATTACTCGTGTTGCTCGTGTTGTTTGGTTTGTCCGTTTCGATATCCGTATTGTCTGTCGTCCATGTGCTGGTCCGTCAGTCCGTGTTCGGCTTTGTAGAACAGCAAATCAATTCATGCGATGCAACCCTGTTCTGTCTTTAAGAGAGAGGAAGTAATCTGTAAAGAAAAAAATATGAATCAATTATACCATATTAAGTGAAAGTTGGCTCCGATGGTGACGAAATCGATCTTGAAAGCCCGTTCTCCTCTTTTCTTTGCTATTTCCCCGCGCCAATGCCACGCCATCTGAACTCGTTGACGTTCAGATCGCGCTAATTCGACCGACGGACAGGCTGAGACGAGTTGAGACAGGTCCAACAGGTTCGATAAGGGAGACTGGTCGATGCTGTACAAGAGGCGAGAAGAGGCCCTGGAGCTAAAACTCCTTTTGGACAGTTGCCACATCCCAAAGAAACAGAAAAAAGAACTTACCTCGTCATACTTTTTGTCCCTTTTTCTTCTTCTTCGTTTTGGGCAATATGCAATTAGCAATTATGCACGACGTAATATTTGCCCTTTTGGAGTCTTTGTCCTTGATGCAGCTTGCTTTTGGGTGTGGTGGGATCGCCCAGGACGGGGTGCACTTATTGGCGGGTAGGGCCGACAGAAACGGGCAGAACGTTATTCAACGGCCACCATCATAGACTTTGAGGTTTTTGTCAATCAAAACGGTAAACAAGGATCAAGATACATAGAATCAGCCACAGAGTCGTCGATTCTTCTCCCCTGAATCCGTGCGCTGGCAGTTGCTCCCTGTCGCAGTTTCCATAAAAGAGAAGATATCGGTGCCTGCCCCAGTGCGCCTCTGTAGGTAATGACGTCATGGACTACACAATAAATTTTGGTGCCAGCTCAGGGCAGGTGCAATCGGCATCGCAAACGCAGCAATGCGTCTGCTTTTGGTCTTTCCTTCCCAATTGAACGTGCTGACACGTTCCTGCCTTGATGCATTTTTGGACAAGAGACAAGTAAATGCAGGTGGCGTCCAGACCGTTCTAGACAGATGCCGGAGGATATTGACCGGGAGCGATGCCGCCCTGGCGTCATACTAATCTGACCTTGTTAGCCAATATCCTGCGCTCTCTCGCTCTGAAGCTCTCATACATGTGCTTGTCCACCAAAAACATATGCGCCCGAGAGTGCCGAAAGAGGCAATAGCAGTAGCTTTATGTGTGTGTCATGAGCACACTCGCTCTTTCCCTTTTTAACCTTAAACAGAGCTGGTCCTCGCTTACCTGACTTGGCGCTGCATTGCTTTTCCTATTTTCCGTTTTTGCATTTTGCATCTCGAATCCTTCACTTCTACTGTTTTCAGCTTTGCTCAATAGACTCTTGATATTTTACACTTTACATCCGATCTACAAGATACCCAAACATAACGACATCGAAGCAGACTACAACGACCGATAATGTCACCACATCGGTTCAAGGAGCCGCTGTTGAAGCTCAACCGGCTGGTGGGCCACTCGTCGGCCAAAAACCACATGTCGAAGCTCCATCTCGGCAACACCGCGGCCCTCGAGGACCCCAAGGTCAACAAGGAGGCCGAAAAGGCCCAGCATGAACATATTTTGGAGCAGGAGAAGATCCGCGAAAAGGAGGAGATCCGGCAGCGGCAGGAGCAACGCGAGGAATGTGCACGGGCAGACGACTTGTCGGAGATCCGCGACCGCTACGGTACAACGACCGACGAAAGCCACGTGCTGGGCCGCAAGGGCGAGACGCGCCTGGCCGACCTCTATGACGCCCAGCCAGGGCCATCCATCCAGTTCGTGGCACGGCTGCACCATGTGCGGTCGGTCAGCTCGAAACTGGCGTTCCTCGTGTTCCGGCAACAGGTCGACACGGTGCAGGGCGTGCTCGCTGTCCGCGATGGAGCCGTTTCCGAAAACTTTGTGAGATGGGCCGAGCACTTGACGACAGAGTGCCTTGTGCGCGTCCAGGGCACACTCCAGGCACCCAAAGAACCCGTCAAAGGATGCTCCATTCATGACGTGGAGCTTCTGGTCGACTCGCTTCATGTGTTGGTCAAGGTTGTTGATGGCCCGCCAGTGGACGTTTTCACCGTGGACCGCATCGAAGAGGACGAGGAGACACACGAGGTGAAATACGTGCACCCAATGCACACTCGGACCTCCAACCGCGTCAGCTACTTGCGGACACCAACGATGCAGAGCGTTATGCGCATCAACGCGACAATCTGCGACCTCTTCCGCACAACACTCACCTCGCAGGGATTCATGGAGGTGCACACGCCAAAGCTGCAGCCGGCAGCGACCGAGTCGGGAGCGGAAGTCTTTGAGGTCAAGTACTTTGGCCGCAAGGCATTCCTCGCCCAGAGCCCGCAGCTGGCCAAGCAGCTGTGCATGTCAGCCGATTTCGGCCGCGTCTTTGAAATCGGTAGCGTGTTCCGCGCCGAGAACAGCAACACGCACCGCCACCTGACCGAGTACGTCAGTCTCGACCTCGAAATGGTCATTGAGAACGACTACTACGACGCCATGATGATCATCGACCACCTCCTCAAGACAATATTAAAGGGCGTCTACGAGCGCAACCGCAAAGAGGTTGAGATGGTCAAGACACATTTCCCGCACGAGGACCTAGTGATCCCCGACAAGACACTTGTTCTTCCCTTTAAAGAGGCCGTTGGCCTTCTTAATGCATCCGGGTGGCGCGATGAGCAAGGAAACGAGGCGTCGCCGGTGGAAGACCTCAGCACGCCTGCCGAGATCCGCCTGGGCCAGGTGATCAAGGAAAAGTACAACACCGACTACTACATTCTCGACAAGTTCCCACGCTCTGCACGGCCTTTCTACACGCACCTCGATAATACCGACGACAACTACACGAACTCGTTTGATATCTTTCTGCGAGGCCAAGAGATCACGACCGGTGGCCAGCGCATCCACAATGTGCGCACCTTGAAGAAGCGGATGGCCGGTGCAAACATCGACCCATCTGACATGGAGGAGTACATCCAGGGCTTTGAGTGGGGTGTCCTACCACACGCCGGCTGTGGTATTGGATTGGAGCGGCTCGTGTTCTTAATGTTGAACCTCAAGGACGTGCGAAATGCAACACTGTTCCCACGCGATCCCAAGTCGCTACCAGCTAAGCCGCCAAATACAAAGTACAAGCTTCCCCACCCTGAGGCAGACACGATCCAGTTTGCCATTGACTACGACCAACGCCTGAGTATGGAGAGCATTAACGGGCACACCGATCTCAAGCTGCCGACGGTCGAAGACCTGATCGCCAACTACGGCGACGCCACCAACACGAGCTGGCTCGATGACCGGTACAAGGTGTGGCGGCACGAGTCTACGGGCGCGGCCATTGGCTACGCCGAAGAAAACGGGTATGCGCTGGTCATGGGCAACCCTCTGTGCGACTCGAGACAGTACGCACCCGTCATCTCAGCGTTTCTGAGAGCACTTCGCACAGACATGGACTTGCGGCCTATCTGGCTGCTCGTGTCGGCCGAGGTCGAGCGGATCCTGGGCGAGAAGCTGGGCTGGAACACCATGTCGTGTGTGGCCGAAGAGCGCGTCCAGCTTAACGGCGCTGGCGCCGCCGACACTGCGGCCACCAAGGCGCAAAAGAGCAACATCAAGAAGAAGCAGCGGCAGGCCGAAGACGCGGGCGTCACCGTGCACGTCATTGACCACGGCGAGCCGGTGCCCGACGAGCTGCGGGCGCGCTGCGACAAGCGCATCGAGGAGTGGAAGGCCAACCGGTCGGGCAAGCAGGTGCACATCACCGAGGTGCGCCCCTGGATCGACCTACCGCACCGCCGGTTCGTGTGGGCCGAGGATCGAGACGGCAACGTGGCCGCCCTGGTCGTGCTGCACGACCTGGCGCCGGCCAACGGCTGCCAGATCAAGTTTGCGCTCGACTTCCCGGGCGCGCCCAACGGCACGATCGAGCTGGCGATTGCACGGGCCATGGCCTTGGTGGCGGCGTCGTCGTCGGCACAGTCCATTACGTTTGGCGCGGGCGCCACGCGCGATATGCAGTTTGGTCCCCAGCTCGAGGGCACGCTGCGGGCCAAGATCCTGGCCAAGACGTACAAGACGGTGGCCGAGCAGCTCAAGCTGTACCAGAAGAGCGAGTTCCGGGACAAATTTGGCGCCGAGGAGGACGCGGTGTACATTTGCTACCCGCACCTGGGTCTCGGCGTCTCTGGCGCGCGGACACTGGTCAAGTACTTTGAGGATGAGATGTAGGGGGACTTTGCTTTTGCTTTATTTTCTGCTTTCTGTTTTAACGATGATACGACTGTTTCAAGATGCTCATGGCGATGCCTGCAATTTCAAACTCCACACAACGCATGGCGACTAAATAGATGACTGTTTAAACCCACAAATAAAGACTCTTTCAATTAAACGTACAATTTTCTTGTAAAGGTAAAGCAATTGCATAATTCTTTACGTTCGATGCTTTCTGCAAAGTGCCAACGACGTGCGAGTGCCGATCTTTTCTTGTTTTGATCGTTGACATAATGGGGAACGTTGGGTGGCGACTCGCTCCAACAGCAAACGGAGATCCAGCACAACCAGCACATGACATCACATTACAATGCCGAGACCTGCGCAGGCCGCCACAACAGGCTGTTCTGTCCACTGTTTGGGTGGTTTTCATAGACAGCATCGTCATAAATCGTTGCACAGCCGTTATACGATGATGGAAAAAAAGAAAGGATCAAACAAATTACGACACACAGTCTTGAGTCGCATTGATCACTGACGTGGTTCTCATGGTGATGCATTTTTAACTTTTGAGCCCTTCTGTTCGATATCGTTTCTCCTCAACATTACAATGAGCTTTACCTCATTGTCCCGCATCCACGATGCATTCCCAACTTGAGCCTCACAACAACCACAATAACGCCAGCAGCAGCACAATGGCGACGAAACGAGAACCCGATCCTGAAAAGCCCAAGGAGGTTGACACCATGACCGACGAAGACCAGAGAGAGCACCAAGAAGGGCAACAACAACAGCAATACCCACAAGACGAGAGGGACCAGTTCCCGACAGACGAAGTCGGCCATGTCTACACAAATATTGCAACCAACCTCGAAGCCCGTCAACGGCCGACCGTGCCGCCAGGCCTTGTCAGCCTCGACTACAACCCGTGGGATCACCGCAAGAAACTCATTCTCATGACGGCGCTCTTGATGACCGAGTTCTGCTTCCTGCCCGTCGCCCTCTACTATCCCCTGTGGTACGCCACCACTCTGCGCCATGGTGTTTGTACGTCCAACTCCACTGCCCGATAAATTTTAATTCCCGCTAACCAGGTAGTATTCGCCATCATCACGTCCTTTTTCGGCATCGTGACGGGCGTCGAGTTTGCCCTCCGCTCGTGGCGCCTGCTGCAGCCTGCCGGCACGTACCGTCCGCTGGGCGGCCGCCGCTGGGCCTTGGACGCCACGCACTGGATTTTGTTAGTTGTCTACTCGCTCATGACGGCCGTGCTCATTGGCGCGTCTGTCCCCAGAGAGCCGCTCGTGCGACCGCTGGCACTGCCGTCGACCATGTTCTTGCTGATCATGGCCTTTTTGCTGCTGGCCACCGGCATTCTGCACCACCGAAAGGTCATGTCGCCCTGGCGGATCAGCTCTACGCCCGGACGCTACACCTATGCTTTCCGGCCCCTCACCTACACTCTCGTGGAAGACGTTGTTGCCGTCGACGGCGGCGCTGGCCGTGCCTATCGCCAGCGTCTGGCCGTCCGTTGGCAGCAGAGCCCACGGTTCCGTAGCCTCCTGGCCCGTCTCAACTGGCTTTGGGGGATTGGCTGTCTGGCAGGCGGAACGTTGACAATGGTCATCCTCTGGACGACATCACAAGATGTAGCCTACGGATTTGGTAAGTCTTCCTCAATTCTTCGCTTTCTAGTGAAAACTCTTCTAACCTCTCAGGCTGGGCTGGCCCGTTGGTGATCGTCTGTCTTTTGGCGCTTGCAACGCTGAATCTCGTGCGGACTGGCCTGCGGCATGAAAAGGAAATGTGGGAAGCAGACTGCCAGGCTAACTCGGTATAAGAGATACGACTTGGAGAATGTCATTACTACTGTATTTTTATGTATTTGTATGATTATGAGTTTAAATTAGACTTGAATATGAAATAACGAATGGATGATCAATTTCCTTACATTATTCGACATGCAATCAACAAGTATTTTGCATATAAAGAAACGTAATGTTTAAGAATGTAAAAAAAAAAAAAAAATTGAAAGAATATAAAAACTACGCAAAACAAAACAAATATTTCAAAAGGAAAATAAGCGTTCATGCCACATTTCAATAAATCTATCGGCAACGAGCCCTGTCTGTTCAACAAAAAGCCCTTGTACGTCGTGTCTGCACAAGTGGCAGGTGTGGCCCCACTTTTCCGTGTAAGTGACCTCAGGCTTGGCACTGGGAAAGGCGTCGGTTGCTCTTTCCATCTTCTTTCTTTTCGACACCCTCATCACTCTTTCCAATTTGGATTTTTGACCTCTTTCTAATTACCGACATTAATTTATGTGAGTAGGGCTTGAGAGATTGCGTGACTGCGAGACTGCCTGATTGTCGGCCGCTTTTCGTTGTGCTTCCATCCCTCTCGTGTGTCGTATTGTGGAACCTGTTTTTTTTGTGGTCGGAATTGGCCACCGGTGAGAAACACGACGTCACAGCCGTGCAGTCGATCACCACTTTTTGGGGCACTCAACGGTACACAACCAGACAACAAATTGAACAACAGAAGCCAGTAAAAGGCCACTCCACAAAACGAGAGTCGGTGTCGACAAATCAGGCTTTCCGGAATACAAGATAAATGTAGGGTAGAGCCTTGCAACGGCAAAGTATTTCTGGGCGATGGAAAGGTATCCTTCTTTTATTTTTGGGACAGCTTGCAGCTCCAGGGTCATGAAAGGGTCATGAGACAGTCTCGGCAAGCTTTTACTCAACAGATCCCTGAATTGTAGCCCTCAAGAAAGGTATCAACTTAGGACTCGTCGGGGCCTCGGTGACGAGTCCTACAATTTGTTTCAATTTGTTTGTGACAGCCTGCCAGGCTTTTCGCGCCGTTTCTGAGACCCTTGATGGAAACAATGGAGAAGGAAGGATGACCTCGCCACCGATCCGAGCAAGATTGAGTCAGTGAGTCTCATACGTCGTCGGTCTTCTCGGCTGTCCCCAGTTTCTTGACTTTCTGTATATGAACCTGCCCTGCCATATTGTGAATGAAAAATTAAGATACTCGCAAGTATCCATCAACGCAAAACAACTTTTACGCAAACCACTCGCAAAAGCATAGACTTTTACTATTTTTTTCATGCCCACCATGTCGTACCACTCGACAGAGCGCCGCGGCCGGTCTTCGCGCCGTCACGGCGACCGCTACGATGACCGTTACGATGACCGCTATGGCTATGGCTACGACAACTATGACGACTATGATTACGATCGCGGCCGCAGCTACGACCGTGGCTACAACCGGGGCCACGATCGGGGCCGTAGTCATGGCGATCGAGACTTTGCGGCCGTCCAGCGCTACCACTCTCACTCTAGGCCATCCACCCGCCGGAGCAAGAGCTCAGCTCGCAACTCCTACTACTCGTCGTCACCGTCCTCTTCTTCATCGTCCTCATCCCGCCGCAGCTCATCGGCCAGCCGCGAGCTCAAACACGTCGTAACGTCGGCCCTGACGGCCGGTGCTGTCGAGGCCTTCCGCCTGCGCAAGACGCCCGGCAAGTGGACCTCGGCCCACAAGGGCGGCCGCGTGGCCACCGCTGCCATTGGCGCTGCCGTCGCCGACTCGGCCGTCGAGCGCAACAACCACAGCGGCAAGCACTCGCGGCGGCACGTCGTCGAGGCGACGGTGGCGGGTCTGCTGACGGACCGGCTGGTCAATGGGAAGCGGAGGAAGTGAATAGGGAAGACCTGAGTGTTAGCTAGATTGTCTTATGAATGATAGTAGCGATGGAGGATACCTGTCTTTGTGGAGGATATTTGCGTGTATGACTTTCCTGTTATGACTATGACCTGGCTTTGTTATTATGACCCTGTTTCGTTTCTTCATTGTATTATTTCTTTCTCACCTCCCTAGCCTGTTATGAATTTATGCATGTGTCTTGTGTTCTTACCTCTAATTTGCATGATTCGAATTGACGAAGCAAACGATGATGCTCCTCCTTCCCATGACCACACCATGTGTTGTTTGATTTGTTTCTGTGAATATTGCTACGAAGTAGGCATTAATGGTTTCTTGAGATGCTGCACGAGGCAGCACCTGGAGCCAAGAGATAAGGTATGAAGCTGAGGAGGACGCCTCGACGCCTCAAAGCCTCTTTTCTCGGATGTTTTCTGATATCACAGCATTTCTTGCCACCGAGAGGCTTGCATATTTTGCTTGCTTTTTTTTCTATTCACAATTAAAGCCGCACCTCCACATATGGCCCGGATACTCTTTGGATATCCCGCCATTGCTATCTTCCTCATACTCTCTAGAAGCTTACACCCCTCTGACGCGGTGCCCATGATGAGGAATATTGCCATCAACCAAGGCTTCTCCAATCAAGGACGGATCCGAGCGAGGGAGTGATCAGCCTTAGACTCACCAAAAAAAAAAAAAAGCATCCATAGGATCACCCCAAGACACGGTCTCCCCGTGACTGTTCATGCCTCTCTATTTCCTTTTTCAGATCTCTTGGCGCTTCATCTCCGCGTGAGCGTGGGTGGATGAGGCAAGATGGAGAAGTAGAGATAAGGAACTGATACGAAACGACAAAGTTGGGGGTCACAAAAATAACAAACCGCTTCAGGGTACAGGTGAAGGATGAGGTGTAGCCTCCGCAGGGTCGGCCTGTTGGCTGTTTCACCATGGAGCAGGCACCAAGCATCCCGCGTCCTCTTGTGGGACGGACCGAACGCAACGGACTACTCACTACCAATCGAGCGGATCACCGGAGGGAGCGAGGTCCAGTGCGGGACCTCTCAAATGGAGTGGCCTGAGGGAAGAGAATCACGTGCCGCTGCAGGGCAGCAGAGATAACTGTCCTACACCGAGGGAATACGTACGAGCTTTTTGTAACGCAGCAGTTGTTGACTGTGCTTTTTACGTTGTGGGATATTTACTGTGGGAACAGTATGTACGGAGTCGAGAAATTATGTGCAGCATCAAGAGACCCCGGAGCATCTCAAACGGCCCTGCATCGTATCCTGAGCTCCATTGTTTTCTTCTTTCCATTCTTCCATGCCTTCCACGATGCTTTCGATATCATCTATTTGGTAACAACTCGTATTGGTCCGTGATAGACGGATGTTTCCCTCCCTACATGACTCGGCAAGGCTGGGCAATGCAACCACTATCTCTGTCGGGACTCACGTTAGCCGCCGTGTTCTACGCTTCCGTCTATGTTTCTTTTCTTTTGTTCCTCTATTTGGCTGCGCGTTACACAATTCTCACGAATTCATATCTCACCTTGAATACACAAAAGCTGACGCGGGATGAAGAGTGCCACATTCCTGGACAATTCCTCGGCCGTGCCACGTTATGAACCTGGAGAGACAGAAAAAGTGGTCTCTATTGGATATCCAGTGCCAAGTAGATAAGAGCAGAGGAAAAAGAAACAAAAAAGGATCTCGTGTACGAAGCTGAAAAACACACGACTTGGCTACGAAACGACGAGAAGGCGAATAAATGAAAAGATACACAATCGATGGCCTTTGTTTCTTTTTACAACATCATGTCAGCATTTTAATATTTGTTCTGATTGCAAGAGAATCAAAAGACTCAATATGGAGTCACTTGTCGCGTGTTTGCCAAGCATCACCCCTTTTCTCGGCCACGCCTATGGCACACGAGTTATCTTGACTCTCTTCTTGCCTCTCTTTCACACTTTTGGGCATTCATTTTCATTAAAATTATCGAGACCCTCTGAAGCCCAATAATGGAGGAAGAAAAGGCCCAAAAGAAAAAAATAAAGCAGCCCAATCCTCCACAATACTGAGAATCCAGGGTCATTTACACGAGAGTCGCCATGGGGAGCAGCACGTGACCCCACTTACATCTAATTTGGGGAACACGATAATTTGACGGTGCTGCGTCATGTCTTTTGCTCGTGCCATTTCTTCTGCTGTCTCCTTTGTTCTGAAATATCGAATGACGATCGCCAGAACGAAAAGCTTTTCTGCTGACAAGCAAAGCGCACGTTTTGACAGAGGGATGAGAGAAGGAAAGATCACACATCAAAAGTAATGAAAAAGAAAACGAAAGAACAAAAAAAGAAAAGAAAACAGAATCCCCATAGCTGCCCAACGAGCAGGGGCCCCTGGAAGATGGACCCTGCTTTTTTTCCTGTGTTATTTCTTTTTCTATGATCTCATTTTCGTCATTTCATTATCGGTTTTGCGACGCGGCACGGCTGCAGGGCATGATGCTTTTTTAATCCTTTCCCTCGGTCAACGGGGAAGAGCTCGTGCCCTCATCTTAACTAATCCGCATCGACGACGTACGCTGGTAATACTCCAGCTTCAAGCACACGCTGCATCTTATTTCGTACAGAGTTAATGCACCCCGAACCATGGAAGTCTGCCCGAGATGTCCCCTGGTTAAACACTGCCGAACTGGGATCGGTTATGGGGGCAGCTCTCGGGGGTATTATTTAGGCGGTGACCGGGGCAAGAGGCCCAAAGGAAGGCCTGAAGATACTGGAAAGAGGCGGCCAACGCATCCTGAATGACAGTGAGATCACGAACCGAAATGTGTAAAGATAGGGGATCACGGCCAGAAAGGCAGGGGATCGTCGCTGCAAGGCCACACTGAGGAACAAGGCACTGAAGGCGGTGACGTCCTTACAAGAACGCTCTCAGCACCGTGGCTCGGTACTTTTAGACTTTTTACCGCGCATTTTCGTGTTTTCGTGAACCTCACCCTGTTCCTTTTCGTAAGGCGGTCAAAATGACAGGGCAATCAAGTCCCCAAAACGCAGGCCAAGCTGTAAGAAGACGGCCTCCAGGGCTGGGCGAATATTGCCCAAGAGACCAAACCCGGGGGGCAACTGATAAGAGATTTTGTCAGTTGTGTGAGTGTTGTGAATTGCCAATAGTAAAAGGCTGGACACAGAGACAAGGCCAGAAAACCGGGGCTTGAGGATGTGCAATGGCAATGTGTAAAGCAGCCTTGTCATTGGAGCGATAAACACCCGAGTCGAGACTTGATCCATCGCAGGCCACTGGTTGGCTGATCTATCTTTCAGGGGGCGTGTCGTTAGCGAGGGCGAGATTTACTATGGGAAGAGAGAGGACGAGGCCAGGGCCAAGGCGGACGCATCGAAGCTTGTTTTAGAAAAAACAACGTGAAAGAGAAACCCCAAAAGGGACAAGGCCCAGAAGGCCAGGAAGGGGCAATTGGAGAAGGGGGAGGAGCAAGTGGAGGGAAGGCGGAAGGCTGGCGCTGAGGCGGGAGGGCACTTTCCCCCAAAGCCCAAAGCCAAGCAAAGGGAAAGAGCGAAAGGCTTCGCTTTCAGTGGATGACTCTCTGAAAAAGGCGCTATCCCATTGGCCAATGGCTCCCAAGGCTCTCGCTCTTGTGGCCAGTCCGCCGAGGAAAAGAGTGGAAAGGGTGGAAAAGATAGGGAAATAGGGCCCTGTAGCCTGTCATGCTCACAGCAGGGAACGAGAGGGCTGGGCATTTTGGCAGTGAATTGGGAGAACTGGGACCTGGGCTCGTTTTATCGCGTGGCCAGGACTGGCTGAGGACTCGCTGTGAGGCAGCTGGTTTGCTAACGGTTTGCTGCTGCTGTACATAACCATTAAGTAACAGAATCCCCAATTAGGCTTGGGGCCCTGACGGTCGGGTCCACTTCCCAGGCTCTTGACGCTTTTTGGCCTTTTTGACAGGGCAAGGGGCAAGGAAGGCAAGCTCCAAGCACGCTTTTTCGACGGAGATCCAGTAAAAAGACGGGACAAGACCGCACCGCGGCGCTGGGCAAAGACAAACAGACAATTAAAGACACGCGAAAAAAAGGAACCACCGATAGATTTTAGAGATTCGAATTGACAATGACATGAAAGAAGAACAAAAAGAAACAGACAAGGCGTGCAGGGGTCGGAAGAAAGTGGAGATCACCCACTTGGGTCACGTGCCATCTCCAACGGCACTGACGTGTGATATAAACTGATGAAAATGAGGAAAGAACGATGTGATGCTTTGCGAAAGTGGAAAGAGAGAGGGGAATCGACGAAGGGGCTCATAGGGTCTGTACCAGACTGGGAAGGCGCGATGAGGTGTTGATGCGTGTTTTTGCAGCTCGAAGATTTTTCAGTCGTCTGATGAAAGTTTTTTTTCTGTCAAGCTCTTTATTACTTTAATATGCACTCCTATTAACACGTTGACACCCTAAACGGAAGGCTGGCACACCGCTTGAACAGGCGTAAAAGAGCCGGGCTGCCACACCTTTTCCCTGCCGGATCGCACCAGTACACCCTCCGCAATCGGCCGGAATCCAGGTCCCTTCCTTCCTCTATTGCACTTACAAGCTACAACTGCTCAAAAGTAAACAATACTCGGCCTTGCCAGGAGGCAGGCGAGGCAGATGAAGCAGGCACGACCGAAACGGCCAGCGGAGTCCGGGGAAGGCGTGAAATGGCAACACCAGACAGCGGGCTTGCAAATGTCATTATTGAATTCTTTACATAGTACGGACCGCTCGTATCTTACACGCACGCCTCGCCCTGACAAGTGCACGGCGAAAGTGACAAAAGCCCAGCCAGGACTGCGGAAGCGCTCTTGGCACTAGACCCGATTCATCTTCTAGGGGCGTGGAGGTTTCTATCAGAAGCAGAAAGTTCGTCCCTGTCATCTCTCACCATGTGCCAGTCTTTCTTCATTTATTCCTTTTTGCAAAGTACTTCTGGTGAATATTTGTACTACGGGTACCTTTTATTTTTATTTTACCTTCTTACTCCGTATCTTTTGTGTCTCCATCTCGTGTCTCCATATCAAAAACCTCCGTATGCACCGTTGACCCTCCCCCGGGCGGCCGACCCAGTTGCAAACCCAGACGATGCACGAGAAAATGAGTCCGTCTTCTTTTCCGTATGGAGTACAGAATGCGGAGAAGATCCGGGCAAAAATATCCTACTGTGCACAGGTACGGGTCAAGGTTTGCCGTAGCATGTGTCGTGAAGAAAAACCGAAAAAGATATGGCCCTATTCCCGGTCAGGACGCGATCGTCCCCTCCTTTTTCTTGCTTCCTGCGTCATGAACGATGGCTGACCGAAAAAAGCAAGGAAGTACGATGTAGACTGATGTCGAGTGTCGCATGGTCAGAGGTGAAAGTGAAAATCGAAGAGGAAAAAAGACGCACATGATGGAGTGTGGAAACCGACGAAAGAGAAAAAAAGAAAACATGAAAAAGACCTTGAAAAGGAGACGACGCTTCTTGAAGCTTGGCTCACCCCATGGCTTGACGATTTTTGTCCTAATGGAGGTGGGCTTACACCATGCACGTAGATAGGGATAAAAAATCAAACACCATCATGTGTGCACTTTGAAATGAGGAGAACGTGCCATGGGCAGACGAAGATGAGGAGATGATGAGGAAAAAATCAGTAAATCATACTGCGCGATTTCAAACACAAGCTCATCACGCCTTACACACCAATATCATTCTTTGTCTCGCGACTCTCCCTACTGGCGGCCGGCTGCCTGCCGTCTGCCGTCTGCCGTCTGCCGATCCAAAGGCCTGGCAGATCCTGGGGCAAGAAGACTTTTTGGTTGCTGCGTGGGGAAACCAAGGAGGCGACGAGACGAACAAAAGCAGAGATGCATCTCAAGTTTCTTACGAGCTGACCTGACAAAAATCTTCTTGAACGATACATTTCATTCGTACAGTGGCGAGCTTCTTTTGTGTTTGGTATGCACGGCTATTGGATACTGGTCTCCCGCTTGACCCCCGAACCGGAGCTTGTGGCCGTCGTTGACTCGTTGTAAACAATAAAGAATGGGGGTGCCGAGCTACAATACATCTGATACGCAGAGCCGTGTTTGCAAATGCAAAAGACGTGCATCCCGCATGTAACTTACAGAGGACATACATGTAAGAGAGATGCAGGGCGCATTGGAGAAACTTGTTTGGCTTGTCTGGTTGTTCACATCTTTTTTTTTCTTCTCTAAGTACTGTGGTAGATTTCCCCATCTTCAATGCACACATGAACTTTTGCCCATGCTCGCCATCCCGTGCGTGCAGCTGGCCGTGCGTTTTGTTTCGCTGGCAAGCCCACCAAACGCCGGTGACGGCCGCGGGATTTTGGAGATGTGTTTTGCCAATTGGCAATTGTTAATTGTCAATTGTCAATTGTCAACTGCCAAAGAGGAAGCGTTTGTGTATCTATCACTCTCCCAGCTCACAGCTGGCACGGCGTGGGCGATGTCTCGTCTGTCGCACGAAGGAAGAGTGCCCACGTCCGTTTCAACTTGACTCTTTTTTCTCATGGCTTGTTGTCTGGAGAAGTCTTGATCTCATTTCAGATTTTTCATGTCACTTTGCTTTTCAAAATCTATTTACTTTTGCAACTCGTGCTTCTTTCCTTCTTCGCCCTTGCCCTTTTCAGTCAGTCCCCAGCTGCAAGGATTCTAGACTGCTTTCACCATTAAATGCGTAAGAATCGGAGGAAGGGGCGTGCCGCTAAGATTGGAGTGGGGACTATGGGGCGTGGATCTAAGGATATGCATCAGCAAGGATGAAAATGAAAGAACGAGGCACTCCAACAAAAGAGTCAAAAGTCAAGGGACGAAAATGAAAGCGGCAGAAAAATTTGGCCGTGACGTGCACCCGTTGAGCCGTGGAAGCTTGTGAGAGCCTCAAAGTGCTGCAACGAGTAGATGAGATTGTGCTTGTATCATTGAAGCGAATTGATAAGATTTGCAGGAGAAAAATCCTCACCTTGCTGTCCTCTGCTCTTTCCCTCCGAACAAGGCTCCAGTTTCCACTTCGTTCCTGCCCTCGCCTCCCGTCAAAATCGCAAAAGGTACGCTCAGCTTCGCCCCCATCCGAGCTACGGAGCAGGTACACTGCAGTAGCTCTTTCTCTTTTCCTCGAGTCTTGAGGCCTGGGCCGGCGGCCGCGCCTTCCCTCCCCATATTTTTTTTGGCACCAACTTTCAATCTCGCAAACCTCGACACGCCCCCTCGCCCATATGCGCGTGTCCCGTCCAGCCGCCTGTTGGCTGTCTGGCTTCCAGTGTCTGTGATCACTGATATACATTCGTTATTCGTACTCCCTCCCACGCCGCACTTTTATCTCACATATGATTCTCACATACGATTTCCACTTCTGATTGCATCGCATGGCAGCCAAGCTGTCCCTTGTATCTGCGTGCTCTTTCCATATCCAAAAAAGAAAAGAAACAAAAAGGAAAGAACGCACCCCCATGCGACTGCCCAAATGTGCGCAAGGCCCGTCTTTTTGGGGAAGAGCGATGGGCGTCTTGGTATGTTCTCGTAGCCTTTTGGCGTTTGGGCGTGCTGGTGATTTCCACGCTAGGCCTTGCCGCCGGAGTGGAACGGAGGCGAAAAACTCATTCTCTTTCACGCTGTCTGGCTGTCTTTCAGTGGTGTTTCTTTTTCTTTTTTTCTTTTCCCGGGCAGCTCCATACAAGGCACGGCCGAGCGAGGCACGAGTCACAAAGGCCCAATAAGTCGCATGGGTACGGCTATTTGTATGGGGCTGGCGCGGCCGATATAGGTACCTTTTGGCTTGCGTTTCTTTTTCGTGCCTCTTGTTGGCTCTTTCCCTCTTTGCCCTTTTTCTTCTTTTCTTTTTTCCCTGCGCCCATTCCTGCCCTCTGACGGCAAGCAATTACACACGCTATCGCATACTATTTCGGGCTGGATCTGCCCACAGCCTGGTGTGCCCCCATTCTTCTCGTGCGCTCTTTCCCTCTCTGCTTCTCTGCCTCTCACCCCGAACGTACCTGGCCCCTTCCCTCCACAACTATTGTCGTCTCAAGGTCGCAAAAGATCTCGCCCACGCGCCTTCCGTAGTCGCAGCTTTCTTTTTTTGCTCCATTTTTTGTTTGCTAGTGTCTTGCAGCCGTGTCGTAAGGAAAGAGCAATCCCGTAGTGTGTGCAAGGTTCACCACAGTCCCCCCTTCCCTCCCACTCTCCCACACCCCGGTAGAGGAAGGATAGGAGGTCAGAGAGAAGCTTGTAGCCCAAGGCTATTTGCTATTTTGTTTTCTAAGAAACATGTGTAATACGCCCTTCACCCCCCCTTCCTTCCCTTCCCTTTTCGTGCCTTCCCTCTTATCCACCCATCGTCTTTGGCTGGCTTCGTCTCTAGAGAAGATCCTCAAATGGACCCGGCCCCATATCTATTGCTTCTTCTCATAGATTGGTACTTGTACATATAGATGCTGTGTTCCGGAACCTTTTCTTGTTCTTTGTTTCTTGTTCTCCAGACTTCTTCTCGACATCCACTTCATCATCATCCATCATTCCTTTTATTACGTCTTCTCTCGCCCATTCCAATTCTCTCCTCGCATTCCTGAGACGTTCATATCTTCACACTTCGACAGACTCACACTCCTTTCTTACTACTATCTCTCGTCTTGATCTCATCCAGTCACCTACTCGTTCCTGGATTGCCTTGCTAGTCCCGCCAATAATCGTCTGTCGTACCAGCCCGAAGCAACGGCTGTTACACACCAGCAACAAAGCAGGGCGTTTTACGCCTCTTTTGCTCTCGCAGTCGACAACTCGCCGACGCCTTAGATTTTTTTTCCGTCTCAATATCACTACTACAACTCTTTCCGCTATCCCATCGTCTTCTCTCAACCTCCCTCACCATGTCATATTCCTGGGTCGGCGCGCCGGCCGTCTTCAATGGCACAGACAACGGCACCGGTGGTGATTCTGGTATGTTTTTGATCTGATGACGATGGTGATATGGCTGTATTCTGCTATTTTATCATTTTGTGCCCTTGTATCGTAGCTAACAGCCTCAAAGTCACCGAGAACCTTAACCAATGGTACCAGTCCGGTGACCAGGCGTTCATTATTGTCGCCTCATGTATGGTCCTGATCATGGTCCCCGGCATCGCTTTCCTCTATTCCGGCCTCGCACGGCGAAAGTCGGCTCTGTCCCTGATCTGGGTCTGTATGATGTCGTTCAGTGTCGTCGTTTTCCAGTGGTACTTCTGGGGTTATTCGCTCGCCTTCAGCAGTACAGCAACCAACGGCTTCATCGGCAACCTGCACCACTTTGGCCTCCTCAACACCCTCGCCGTCCCCTCGCCCGGCTCGCCTCTGATTCCCGAACTCCTCTACTCCTTCTACCAGATGCAGTTCTGCGCCGTCACTGCCGCCCTCGTTGTCGGTGCCACTGCTGAGCGTGGCCGTGTCATCCCCGCCATGGTCTTCACCTTCTTCTGGGCCACGATCGTCTACTGCCCCATCGCCTGCTGGGTCTGGAACGTCAACGGCTGGGCCTTCAACTACGGCGTGCTCGACTACGCTGGCGGCGGCCCCGTCGAGATCTGCTCTGGTGTTTCCGCTCTCGCCTACTCGTGGGTTCTCGGCCGCCGCAACGAGAAGATGATGCTCAACTTCCGCCCTCACAACATTTCCCTCATCACTCTCGGCACCATTCTCCTCTGGTTCGGCTGGCTGGGCTTCAACGGCGGCTCTGCTTTCGGCGCCAACCTGCGTGCCACCATGGCCTGCTGGAACTCGTGCCTGACTGCCATGTTCGCTGCCATGACTTGGTGTCTGCTTGATTTCCGTCTGGCCCGCAAGTGGTCTCTGGTCGGCTGGTGTTCCGGCACCATTTCGGGCCTCGTCTCGGCCACGCCTGCCTCTGGTTTCGTCACTCCCTGGGCCAGCATTATCCTCGGTATCGTCACTGGCATCGCTTGTAACTTTGCCACCAAGAGTGCGTTCTCCCCCATTTTGTAATTTTGTACCGATCCATTTGTTTCAATCACTAACACCCTGCAGTCAAGTTCCTCCTCCGCATCGACGATTCCCTCGATGTGTTCGCTGAGCACGCCGTCGGCGGCATGGTCGGCCTCGTCTTCAACGCGTTCTTCGCTGCCGACTACATTATCGGCCTCGACGGCGTCAACAACGGCATGACGGGCGGCTTCATCAACCACAACTGGCGCCAGCTCTACATCCAGATCGCCTACATCGTCGCCGCCACCTTTTACGCCTTTGTCGTCTCCGCCCTGATCGCCAAGATCATCGACCTTGTTCCCGGCCTGCACCTCCGTGCCAGCGAAGAGGCCGAGCTCCTCGGCATGGACGACGACCAGCACGGCGAGTTCGCCTACGATTACGTCGAGGTCCGCCGTGACTACCTCGCCTGGACCCCCGCCGAGAAGGACCCCCAGGCCGACGGCGTCCGCATTATCCCGCAGCACGGCATCGAGGGCCACCAGATGCTCATGAACGGCACCCGCCCGCCATCGCTGGCCGCTGCCTCGTCGGCCGACCAGGAGGAGCGCGTCTACCTCAACAGCCAGAGCAGCAACGGCAAGGAGCGCAGCCTCGGCGGCAACAACGGCATGAACCAGCCCCAGCTGCAGACGGTGTCCGACCAGGAGGATGCTGTTCAGTCGGAGAAGGTGACACCACCACCACAGGAGCCGACCCAGTAATCCTCTCTCGAGCCTCTTTTCGATTTCCCGCATAATCTTATTTCATATCTCTCTGCGTCCTTTCTTTCTCACTCATTTTCTTTTCCTGTCTTATCATCCCCGCACCTCATCCCATTGGTTTTCAGGTTAAAACCGAGATAAAAGGGAGGGGCTGCAGGGCGACACCAAAGATAAAAGTTGAGGTTCTCGTTCATTTTTTTTTGTTGCATTGTGCAGCGTTTTCTATTTTCTTTTTTTTTGTCTTATCAACCATTACACAGCCTTGTTTATTTCCTTTTTGTCTTCTTTTGTCTTTTTATCTCTTTGTTTACTTTGGGAGGATACACCTGCGCTGTTTGGGCCTATTTCTTTTTTTCTTTTTTGTTTTTGGATGGCATATTGTCGAATGGTCAAATACCCACTCGCTAGCATATACACTTTTGGATTTTTTTCTCTTTACAATTTATTTATTTCAGAATACATTTTCTTATTCATTCTATCTCGCTGGTTGCCACTGGGTCTGTCAATCTGGGTTTATCATCACTGTGCCCGAGAACAAATCGCCCATCATTATCAACACAGCCTTGGCCAAACTAGTCCAGTCGATCTTGGCTGCAGCCCGTTATCAGGTCCTTTTGATTTTGAGGCCATTATGGGCACAATATGTCTCCCTACAAATCTCTCGATAACAAGAGCGTCCCCTGCGGACTTTTTTTGACAGCCACATTCTCAGTCTAGGTTATAATTCCGCACTGCTCTACCGCTAGAGCTATCTATGGGCGTCCACCACTCGCATGCGTGGTTATTGTCATTCGATCCAGGCCCGGCTATTCCACAAAACATGGTCTTGGCGATGCCACTGATAAAGCAAAAGAAAGCAGAGGAAGAGGCAAAGCAACGCTGGCCGTAAGTGTGCATCAAGACGAGGTCGCTAAATACGACACAAGTGCAAGTACATGTACTGTGCTTCACGACGCCCAAAACCGTTCCTGATGTCAGCCCCTTCCTGCAATTCGTCCAGCCAGCACCAGAACAACCGAGCTCGCGGGTCCTTATCTTGACAAATCAGAGAGGTCGAGGCTTACTCTCAGCATAGCTCCAAACTTGAGCACGACAAAACAGCTTCCACCCCAGATCTTTCTGTAATACTTCTAGCCCATTTGCATCCTACAGCATATTTAGAGAGCAAGGCCCAATTCTCCTCAAAAGTGGCCTCGATTTCCATTGAAAGTGAGATGTGCCCATCGAGGCATCTTATCTTTCTCCAATTGCCCCAATTTGTTGGGAGCTGGGAATATCAAAAATGGGCGGGCGGCCCTACGCCGGGGCGCCGGGCCAGCCAGTCACGGCCCACCGACCTTTCCTTTCTTGGCACTTGTACTCCCCAGCCTTATCTCTACACGCTTTTCAACGACACCTCATAGCTCACAACTCATTCAATGCCAAAGATATGGCCAGCCTCCCCCCTGGTTTGATCCCCCCTTTTGTGTCTCTCTCCTCCCCCCTCGATCCAATACTCCGCGTTTTCACTTTTGATTTTTTCCCTTTTCTCTAATAGCTCCATCGGTCCCGGCTCCTCTCCTCGATCTCTCACTCTTCACCCAAATCTTCCTTGACTTTAATGCACACGCCCCCTCCTCTTCAAAGGTCATTGCTCCTTCAGAGAT
This sequence comes from Sporothrix pallida, assembly GCA_021396235.1. Lineage (NCBI taxonomy): Eukaryota > Fungi > Ascomycota > Sordariomycetes > Ophiostomatales > Ophiostomataceae > Sporothrix > Sporothrix pallida. The sequence continues at coordinate 65,988 of WNYG01000049.1, read as the reverse complement.
TTTTTTTTTCTCTCCATCAGTCCCCTCTCTTTGGTCTTTCTCGGCCCCGCCGCTTATTTTATTTCCACTCACTCCTTTCTTTTCCCCAGGGGAAGCGGGAAGATCTGCCGTTTTGCTAAATCGGCCACCGCGAGATGTCCGCCCACTCTGCTGCTCTAGCTTTGTTTTCCTCTGTTTTTTCCTCCATCTGACTCTCTTTTACCCCTTATTTACTTGTTCTCTCTCCCTCTCACCTCGCCTACTCCGGTACTTAAGTGGATTGGACCCGACTTTCCGGAGCAAAAGGTAGATCCGCCCGTTTTCACAAAACTTTTTTTTTTGTTCCTGTGAGCAGACTGAATTTTTCTTTCTCGTCTTGATTTTCTCTTTCACTTCATTACATTCTCACTACCCACATCATTACCCCATCTTTCACTTTTACGGTCATGTCCGTCTGTGGAGAAAGTCTGCTTCACGACACCATCCGGTCTCGGTCCTCATCAAGATGTGAAAGGGACGATGTCATGAAGTCCATCATCTGACCGAAGCCGGTCCGACCATCCCATGAACAAAGCCTGACAAGTAAGATCAAACGTCATGTGAATGGCACGCAAGATCAAAACCATTACAGTGTTGTGATAATTTTATTTGTTGGCATAACTATTTCATGGTCATCATATTGTCATTACAAAGCAAGAAAAAGCACAAAACATTGGGCTAGTCGATCCCTCTCCCAGTCTCCTTCGCCCCTGATCTCTTCCTATCACACCTCCCATCGTGTCTTTCATGTCGTTTATGTGGTCTGCATCTCATTCAGAACATGCGGCCATTCGATTATGCTCTGGTTCCCCTCCCCCTCCCCCCAGATCCTTCTATGTCCTCCTCCTCCAGCTTCTTCTCCGCATCTTTGAGCCACTCCAAAACCTGGAGCAGGGTGGGCCGGCCGAACATGGATATTTTCATGGGGGTTCCATCAGCGGTGCGTATTTTTGGTCCGTCGTCCACAACTTCAAGAACAGTATTGGCAGTTGCATGGTAGCCATCTGCACCATCGCCGTAAATTTGCCTCTTCATCCAATAGTGCCTATTACGCATAAACGCAATATCCCGTTCTAGCCTTTGTCTCCAGTAATTGCGTGCCCTGAGCTTGATATCGTCGCAGACGAGGTTGTACCGATCCTCGCCCTCCTCGGTCCTCGTGCCCAAATGCTCCTTGATGTACCATTTGCTTTTTTGCCGTACAAACATGGTCGGCTGCGCGATCGTTGCGTCTGCCCTGCACATGAGAAAAATCAGTGTTCGCATGGTGGGTGGTGTCAGTCGGTATCCGGGGAACTCAAACTCCGGCTCGCGGGGGTACGACATCCACACGGCGCCACGGTGAGGCGCGCTCATGCCCTCAAATATGCACCACAACAGGCGACCAAGCATGTAGACCATGGCAGCCTCCTTTTCAGACGGTGTGAGGATGTTGAAAGGGAGATTGAAGCCGTCCTCTGGGCGTCTGTACCTGGGATCTGAGATGCGAGAAAACATGTCGGCAACGCGTTTCTGTCGTGTCTTGTCAAGCTGTTTCAATTGCGGATCATTTGCCCTTCCCTCGCGAACGAACCGATGATGCTCCTCCATTTCCAAGGCGACTTCTTTACCCCCCGCGAGGCGACACCTGCATTCATGTGTGTAACCGTTAGGCTCGAGATTGTCGTCACTGGCTATAACGATGCGATGGCTCTCAAAGACGTCGACCTCGGGTGCGGAAAAGCCACTCCATACCCCGCGCTGCTCAAAGTCGACAAGGCCGGCATCGCCCTCGGTGCCCGGTGCCGTAAGCACGACATTGTCGAGGCGCAGGTCTGGGTAGTAAAAGGAATGTTGCCAGAGGTGATGCATGGCCTCTGTGATTTGACGGGCCCAGCGAAGCTGGACGGCGTAGGTGAGCTGGCCGTGGATGCGTAGCAAAGGAAGGATGTCGCGTAGCGAGCCGGCCTCGTAGTAGGGCATGGTGAAGCCGATGACGCCCGGCTTGTTGCCAAACGAGCAGCGTTTGGAGACGACGTGCAGAGGCCGTGACAGAACGCCGTCGTGGGGTGGGATCTCCAAGAGAAGAGAGCACAGCTCCTGGTACAAGTATTTGACGTCACTGCTGAGAGACTTGAGGATGACAATCTCCGGCTCCCAAATACCAGTGTCGACATCGCTGTAGTTGTCGACCTCGGTGGCCTCGGTGGCTTCGCCGCTCTCGGTGCCGTTCTCGGCGATCTCGTTCTTGTCCCGACTGGCACGCTTGGGCTTTTTGCCCTTTTTGTTCTTTTTGCCATGTTTGCTTTCAGGGGCTTTCTTTCCCACCCCGGCTGGGTCTTCATCGTCTATATCGATAGACGAAACAGGATGGGGGTAGACCGTGACAAGGCTGGTGCTGTCGTGCAGCTGGCGTAAGAGCCGGACGTTGAGGATGTTGACTTCGGGCGGTAGATCGCGAGTTACGCCGTCCTTTCCGACAACAGTATCGCTGTCGGCCGCCAATCCCCACGCCTCTTTGAGCGCCTTGTAGGTCAAGAGGTCACTTTCCAACGTATAATTGTTGTCGACATCGATGCGGACCCTGTGAACGTGGCAACAAAGGTTCTTCAAGACGAAGCGCGTTGCATAGGGACTCTCGGTGTAAAACTGCTCCAGAGGAGAATTGGTAGCGTAGACCGCACCTCTGCGTTTTGTGGTGCCGTAGAACACACCGCTGGGGTTTGTGGTGTGCCATTGAAGAATGCGCAAGATGTGCTGGGCAATGCCGAGTCGACGCAGGCGTGTCGCGTCCTTGGTGTGGGCGGCAATGCCCATGTCGAGCAGGTCGCGCAAGACCGGGGGATATCTGGCCTGTTCTTCTATAAACACATCGAGGTGCATTGGTGGGAGTGCCTTTTTAATGAACAAGGGGTAGGCAAAGAACTGCGTGCCAAAGCCGGCGGCGCCGTCGATTCGCCAGAGCGGTTTGGCGGGCGGTGTCAGGCTGTCGATGCGGTTCCTCGGGTTGAGCTGCGAGACAGACCAGTCGGAGCTGTCCACGGGCCCTCCTTTGGCATTCTCCTCTTCGTCGAATTCTTCGCCCTGTCCATAGTTTCCATCGACGTCGTCCACGGCGATTTCGTCCCCGAAGTCAAGTATGTCGTTGAACGCGGCTGTGGGATGGATTACCTCGTCGATGGCCCGAAAGCTGAAGTCCATGGTAAAAGATGGGCAAGACTCGTGATTCCTGCAGAGCTGACGCGTTGCTATGGACGTGCTTGTGTTTTTGTTTGTGTCTAGGGGGTTGTCAGTATAAAGGTGAAGGCAGCAGGTAGGGCATGTTCTACCCTTCTGGCACCGGTGGATCTTGCCGTTCGTGAGGCCAAACGGCAGAAGAATTGCTTGTGTAAAGTCGGGCAGGAGCGATGGACTTATGGTTCCAGTTTCGTTCTCGTCCTCCCCTCTCTCTTTCTCTCTCGTTCGTTCTTGCCCGCGAGGCGTGGAGTCTCTCACTTGCCGCTCAATCTCTACCAGGCAGGCACATTGTTTCGCCGGGAGATAGAGAAGGAAAGAACAGCCGATCAGATTGAGAGGAAGGAGCAATTGCTGAGCAAGGCCTTTGAGCCGGCAGCTACGAACTTGCTGCTGTCGCGGTTGCCGTTTGCGTTGAACAGCTGGCGCCGAAACAGGAAAGAGCGGGCACGAGGGGAACACAGGGCAAAGCAGGCAGGGGCATCCCACATCGCCGACAACGGTGGTGAAGCTCAAAAGCAAAAGGCAAAAGGTAATCACGAAAGAGTCAATGCCATCATCACACCGCGTGTGATACTCGACCTAGGTCTCCTAACCGAGGGTTTCGTCTTTTGCAGCCTGCAGCTTCCCTGACGCAACTGACCGCATGCGATGTCCTCTTTTTTTTCCTGTGCCATTTTCATTTTGCGGCGGCCGTATTGGCGGGTTTTGGTGATGGGAAATGGCGGCTTCTGATTGGCTGGAAAGAATCGTGAGATTCTCCTCACCTCGTCCTCGAAAAGTGACTTTTCCGACAATTTCTTGGTGGGAAAACATCACGGCGGCCGGCAGCACGGACGGCGGTAAAGAGAGAGAGAGAGAGTAAAAAGCGGTCCACTTCGGCTCCGTCTTGGTGAAATGTTGTCCTACAAGTGGGCTCCGTTAATTGTCCGCCTGGATTTATTTCTGGCTGGCGTCGGGATAATTCCTCGTTTTTCCATTTATTTTTCTTCGTCTCTAAAATATCCTGGGAACAGATCACAGGGTACCCATTTCTCCACACTGGAGCGTACAAGCAATACATTTTCATATTCAATGCTGCACATGGTTGAAAAGGTGGGCTATTGTTGTGATCCCTAGACATTTTAAAGAAATCTAGACCTATCGATCACTCCAGACTGTTCAGTGTATACCATCACATGTGGCAAAACGCCGAATGATTTCACAGCCTGGCCTCGAAAGCTGCATTGAATTGGTCGTACAATCGAGGCATATTGGGATGTAATAGGAAAAGATATACGCGAGGGCCGAAGTATCTGAAAAGTAAACAAATGGGTGTGCACTTGCAAGAATACTTCTTCTCCACAGAGGCGTATGCTTCAATGACGCTCGCGACTAAGCATGCACCAGAGAAGATGAAAAGACCCAGGGTTGATGCAATGAATGGACAAGGTACGAGCTTGGAAGAACATTTATGCAAACGAATACAATGTGCAAAAAACATATAAAAAAATAAAGAAAAGGTGACTTCCACCGTTTGTACCGAGTACTCCGTACTTCACGATGAGACCAAAGAGGAAAACGAGACATTGGCAAGGACGTCGACGCCATAAGACCCAAATGCACGCCCAATACCCCATCTTGGTTCGGTGGGCCTGGCGGACCGCATTTCGGCTGCATTCTGACTGCATCCACGCTGTCTTGCTTTGGATTCCTCGTCGTTGATTGCCTCCCTGGCTGTCCCGGTCAGCCTCCGTGTCTCGGCAAATGGGTACTTGGGTAGTGGGCAACAATGGTATTGTTGTCAGGCCCTGGCCATTACATACCGCATCGGTGAGCTGTGGCCTGTGGTGCGTACATAAAGCCCATGGCAATGATGTAGGGGTTGAGTCTTTTTGTCTTTTTCTTTTTTATTTAAAGAAAAGATGACGGCGTCTTGATAATACGAGAAACGCAGACACACCGTATGCACACTCCCTTCGAACACATGCCAATACCCAATACCGATGCACGAACACAAAAACTGTGCACAGCGGTACGGAGACGGTTTGCATTTGCATGGGTGGCAGGGGGAGTGAGTGGGAGCACAGCATGGACGAGGACAGGAGGGACTTTTCATTGTCGTCTACGTCGTATCTTTCGTCACGCCTCGATACACAAAATCTGTCCGGTGTCGTTTGCGGTTGGCTGGCGTGAGACGAGAGACGGCCACCGGTATGCAGCCCCGGCCGTTGAAATATGCAGCTCTCTTTTGTGGGATGCAGCTTGCAGTTTGCAGGTCATGGGGAGGACGTCAACGACAGGGAGTTTGAAGAGTCAAGGGTGGATGCAGTGAAATGGATATTTGAAATAGATGAAAGAGAGAGATGCCAGGGGATGGATACCTGGGAGACATTGACAACATGTATCAGTGACTTCACATTGAGGCCCATGGTAAACGAGTAACGAGCTCAGGCATCAGACAACACTCGTCATCGTAGAAATGTGTTATGATAGTCGACAGGTAGCCGTGAAGAAAAGACAAGAAAGGGTATGTCCCCTGCCACTTGGATCGTGTGACTGATCTCGTTTTCCTTCTCAAATGAAAATAGCACTGAACCATGTTGGGCCCGCCTGTTTTCATGTCTCCAAGGTAAGGCTCAGATGAAGTGAGACATATCTCAAGACGTACCGAGATGTCATCACCACATCGAGCAATGGCTTCATGCCCGACGGTAGTGTGGAGGAGTAGACTGTACCCTTCCTAATAGTGATTTCCATCACGACTTCTTGAGTCATAGATGTGCAGAACCAGGCCGGTATGCAGGAGACGGTCAGCTCCGACGCTCGTTGTATGTGGCGCTGCCCTGCTCTTTTCTTTTCTTTTCTTTTTCCTGAGCAGACGTGGCGTCTGATGTCTCGATACAAGAGCATTGTACACCATGTACTCTGTATCGTATGTTGTACACAAGTCTAGATTTCTGCGCCGCTGGTCTGCATTTCCCTGCGCAAAATTGAAATTTTGTCAGAAAAGAATATAAAAAAAAAGAGGTAAAGAACGACGGATAGAATTATGAAATACTCAGCCTTGGGTCGCTTGGAGCTTCTTTATTTGCACGACATGCATTTTTTCTTTTTTCAATATTTTCCGTGAATCCTCCTCGGATTCTTGGTTTTTCTCGTCGGCGCCGTGGCTTTTGTTATGGCCGTCTGCCTCGCTGTCCACTTTCTTGACCGGTCGGATGCGCGTTTTGCCTTCCGCGGTCAGGAGGGTTGGATGCCGGGCCTGGGGAGGGTGCAAGAATAAAAGAAAAAAAAGGTGGCCACCCTCTTTGTTATTTCGTTTGTCTGTCACCGTTCCTTTTCTGTTTTCTTTCTCTTTCATCTATCGCATCCTCCCATCGTCAAGTTCAGCTCGTTGGTGCCTTGTCGTTCGCAATTCGACGGGGAACGGTGGAAGCGAGGTCTTTTTGTCATGGTGGGAGGCAATGATGAGGCAAAAAAGAAGAAAGTTCATACAAAATACCTTGCCAAGTTCACGCCCCAGGAGAAGGTGCGGTCGCACGACAGGACAGCTCCACCAGACGAACAAACAGAAAATCGCAGATTCTCATCACATCGTCACTGTTTCGTATGTCCCTTTTCGAGGGCCGTCCATCACTCACTGGCCCTGGATTTTTGAATGCATATCCTGGATGACTGTGACGATACGTGGGGGAATGAAGGAGGAGGCGGACGAGACCGGTGCGGGACGTGCAAGTACTCTGCTGTCACGAGGCTTGAAAAATCAAAGGGAAAAAAAGAAAGAAAGAAAACAGAACTTGAGAAATCTTGGGTCAGGCACGCAACATCGTCAGAAAAAAGGGGATGAAGGAGAGAAATGAAATCAAATTGAGGGATCGATGAAGATGGGGGGATGGTCTCCGAAAAGCGCAGAAGCTGTGCATACATATCCTCACCGGTGTTGCTTGCCAGCTTGCCAGCCTGCCCACCCTTCTTTTTTCCTCGTTTCTTCCACCCCTCTCATCTCTCGTCTTAATTTCTGCATTTTCCCAACAACTGCTTTTGTCTTTACGAGATGCATCGTCCTATTATCTCATACCGACCCCTCCCACAAAACTGCATCTCTGGGACCCTTGGCAGAAATGGAGTTTATGTCCTCTTTTCTATCATAATAGGAAATTTATATGATGAGAAATAAGGGACAAAATGAAGAGGAAAATGATATCAATTGAAAAATCAAACATTTAAATTTGAAAAATAATAATGAATAAAAATAGATTTTTTTTTGTCAAAATTAAATTCAAATCATGTTGATGATCAACTTATAAGAAAGCAACAAAAAGTACAAAATATTATCACAAATGATCGCACGACCTTGTTGTGTGCTGCACGTTTTAGTATTCTCACCGTATGCAATACATGGATATGAGAATAGACGAGTGGGACCTCTGCCATCCTGGCGACTCTGTGATTTGTCGTGATCTTCGGTGACTTTGTGTGCTTGGTTGTGACGCTGCCTTGCTGCTAACATGCACATTCGGTGCCATCTAGAGAAGAGGCAGCTCGTCAAAGTGGAAAAACTACGCAAAGACAAATGGACGCAAAACAAACAAAACAAGACGGGGTCTCATATTGGGATGGACGACTTCTTGACAAAGACAAGGGTTCAGAATGCAGAATGGGGATAATGAAGAAAACCAGAGTTGGCAATTGACCGGGTCTGGCCGGAGTATGTCGTACAGCCTCGCCGAGTAATCACGGTCTGCCATTGATCCTGGAAGAACGTCTCGGTGGCTGACGCGAGACTGGACAGTTAAAACTTTTATCCTCGGCCCATTGCGAGGCGAGAGATGCGAGTGGCCCGAACATGTCTCGAGATTCTTTCCCATTGACCATCGACGAGCACAAGGTGTGCATAAAACCCCTCCTTCCACCGCTTTTCCTGACCACTGCCATTCGTCACAAATCTTTTTCGAGACAGAGTGATAGCATATGTTGCCGAGAGCATCCGAGAAGAGTCAAGAGATGCCAGACTAATGCATCTCATTGTCGATTCCCACGTGTGAATTCTAGTTTTTTTTTCCAGCATCACCTTGGGATACCGTGCAGAGTGTGCCGCAGGCCCTCGCGCTCTGCCTTGCCGAGCATAAGTCCCGAGACGATAGATGCAGGGAGAACGGACCGGCCCCCAAGGGTAACAAAGGGGAACAGAAAAAAAAATGTAGGTAAGATGATGGGATAATGGTAATGATGGTTGATAGTAAAGGCGGGGCAAAACGCCAAAAAAAAAACACGAGTGGCCCAAGAAATGCAAACAAAAGGGACGCTGCTGCTGGCACTGCCGCTGCATGATGTTTCTTATTCTGCACAGATACTTGTCATCTGCCCGTCACCTGCCCGTCACTCTTCCTGCGGTACTGGTCATCTCGTGATTTTTCTGGGGAACGGAACGGCTGGTCCAGCACTGAGGAGCAGCAGGAAAAAAAGGGGAAAAAAATAGAGTGAAAACCTGGTTCTCACGTCCGCCAAAATGTTTTTGGTCTTCCTCCCGGCTCTCCACTTTGCTGCTTTTTGACCGTCACTGCCTCTGACCGCCCCCCATTTCTAATCCCCCACCGAGGGGGAAAGAAAGAGAAACAGGATGAAGAAGGAACAAGATGAGGACAAAGAGGAGGAAATTGGCCGAGCGAGTCTTTCGATCTTCGCTGCAGCGCCACGGTGCGGAACCTCCTAAGCCATTTAGTGGTTTCGAGAGAAGCAAGGAGCAAGGAGGTGAGGGTCTTTTCAAAACAGACCGGTTGAAGAGGAAAGAAAACAAAAGGGGAAGGATGAAGAAAAATATTGACCAAAAAAATAAGAAAAACATAAATAAAAATGGTAAAACTCTGGGTATGCGGGTCCATGGGATTCTTGATAACGTGTTTACATGCATGAGCGTCCTCCTGACGGATGTCTGAGCATGCATCTGCGCTCACGTACGTACATTGCGTATGCAACGTGCTTCATGAACCAGAAGATCAGAGAACCGTACCTTTCTGTTTTTTTCTTCTTCTTTCTCTCTCTTTTTTCCCCCCCTATTGAACAGCGAGAACATCTTGGACAAGGACCAGGGACAATTGCCAATACCGTCTTGTCGCCATGAACAGCATGTGCCGTGTGGGGTGTGGGGGAAATATGTCTTGATATGGGAACGCAGCGGGATGCAGCAGAATGCTTCCAAAGGCGAGATGAGATGATACTCGCAGTTGCTTGCCAATGCCGAATTGTCCCGTTCTATCTTTGGTGATATTTCTGGTGTATTTTCCTCTTCGGGTTTTCTGTGTTGTTTCCACCAGGAACACGTCGTAATAAGCCCGCATCAACTGCTTTTTTCTGCGCACAAGCCGGATCTAGGCGGTGTCGTCAACCAGCGGCAGGATTGCCCCCATGCTCGATACTGCCCTTGCATTATATGTTGCAGCAGTTCTGAGATAAAAAACGATGAACCCACAGCGTTCCGTTCTCCGTACTCCGTTCTTTTCGTATGGAGTCTGGTGGGAGGGGCGAGAGAGGCTGGTCTCGCAATCGGTCAAATCGGTCATATTTTTCTCATACTTTTTTTATATTTTATTTTCTCTTTACTTTTTTTCTTTCTCTTTTCTGCTCGGCGGTTGGTTGAACCATGCTCTGTAACCTGTGGAGCCCACGTGGTGTCGTTTTTTTTGTGAGCATTTTTGTTGAAAGATATCACATTTTTGACCGCTCGTTCAATGGTCGCCACATATCGCTTGGATAACAATATGGCTTCCGGATTTCTAGCTCCTCGTGGGGCACTCTTTGCACCTTTTGATGTCAAGGGCGCTTCGGTTCGCCATGATAGTCTCACCAGTCAATCCTGCCAGGACCTGGCTCTTTTTGGTTCAGGCTATCATGCCCACAAAAATGCTGCAAGCACTGCAATGCCCAATCTGCAGACCCAGCTTCTTTCAGCGTTTAGTCAATCCTTGACCAGTTCTCCGTAGACCCTTCGAGTCCCTTCATTTGATGTCCCGATGTCTTCCCAGCACGTGTACCGGGCCAGGAAAATAGGACTCGAGGACCGGCCGCTTCTGTGCCGTGCCTCCTTGCCACGAGGTTGATGTCCGCTGGGATATGCCTTCTTGTGTGGCAAGACCAGTGTGTCGGATCTGGAGAGATAATTTGGGGGACAAAATGGCAGGAGAAAACACTTGAATCATCGGCACATCATAATGCACAATGGGCTTGATCTGTGCTGCGTGCTTTTGGCTGCCAGTCTCCGTCCTCCGTCCTCCAACCATAGGACCCATGGGCGAGCCAATTGCACAATGACTTGGCGGGCAATGTTATTCTCTCATTCGATTTCTTTCTTTTCCTCTCTTTTCTTCTGAGCCCCCTCGTAGACCCTGGAAAAGAGGCCTGGACTTGGTGGGAACGAACCTTGGTTCGTGTTTGAATTGGCGTCCGAGCGCACACGATGTCTGGTTAAGCCCACCTTTTTGCATTGGATGGACCAAAGAAAAGCAGGAAATGTGATCACCCGCAACGGCCGCATTAGGCCAATCCAGGTTAGGACACGGGAAGGGAAAAGCAAAGAAGAAATAAGAAAAGGTCTCCAGAAGAATCCTTTGGCTGTTCAAGATCCTTGCGCTTGACGGGGCCTGCCTGTACGCACACTGGCCAGGACACATTTGGTGTGGAGTTGCCTGTGGAAGAGCTGATGGTGTGTGCTATCTGGAGAAAAGAAACTTCTGCCAGTATCTCGACTCCCAGGAAGAAAGGAAGGGAATGTGTCTGGTGTACGACGTACACTTCATTGATCGGTACCACTGCATTTGGATTTCTGGGCCATTGTGAATGAGACTGCGTGATGAATGAGCTTCTGCTTGGTGGCATTTCAAATTGCGATGCCTGGTTAGACGGTCGATCCCTTTGCCCCTGGGCCTGGGTGCTGGAGTCTGCCTGGACAGGAAAAAAAGATGGCTATTGCAAAGGTGTTTGGCAGAAAGGTGTGTGGTTCTGCCATTCGTGTGGGTGTTGTGCTTTTCGATGTCAGCCTTTCCCCTGGCATTCTCCACTGCTCTTGCGGAGTCGATGGCGCTTTGATCGCTTTTGCCGCTGTTGATAAGACCCGAAATGGCGACATGGGCTGCCAAATCGTATCTCAGGTGCACCACAACAGGCAAGTGACGGCGACGGACGAGCGATGAGCATTGCATCTATGGTGGATGGAAGTTTTCTCGAAGGAAATGGCCGCAGTCGGTACCTCGCCGTTGCAACCGAGCCCGCCCCTTTTTTGATCAACACCCTTTCTTCTTGTCGCTTCCTATTTGCTTTTTCTCCGTCAGTCTCTTTCTGTCGGCCGCTTTTTTATTGTTCACCCACCTCCCAGATCGCAGCAATGTTGCTTTGAGCTGCCGCCAACTCTTTCGAGTTCCCCTCCTGCTCTCGAACTCTGGATCCCTCGTGGGGTGGCTCCACTCTCTATTTCCCATTTTGTGCGTCTTTCCGTTTCTGGTTTCCTCTTTCCGCTTTCCTTCTTCAGCTCAAAAGAAAGGCACAGAGGGCGGTGGAGTCTGTCTTGTCAAATTGGCCCCCCGCGATGGAGTCTCAGATGCTTGTCCATCGTTACTTGCAGGCACGGAGTAAATACCGTGTTGAAGCCGATCAGCACATCATCCTGTGGGCGCAGCTGTTTCTCCTTTGGTTTGGGGGGTTTGCAGGACGCAAAACACTTTTGTCAAGCGTGGAGGTCAGTCATGCTGGAGAAGATGGGTTTTTTGAGTTGTGGAGCAGGTACCGATGCAACGCTTGGCTGGAGTACGGGGAGGCCATCCTTTCTTGTTTTCATGTACAGGGTACTCGGGAGTAACGTCTGACAGAGCGGGTATGGTTGTACACAATACCCGCGTGCCCATTCTTGATTGCAAATGTTCGCCTGGCCTCTCTTTTTTCTTTCCTTCTCTTTTCCCCTTTTGTTTTTTTCTGCAAGTGTTGAGTCAAGCTGGGTTCTTCGTCGTTGGCTTGACCGCCAAGTTCCCTGCTCCGCCATCCCGGTTTGGCCATTCACCTGTCGTGATTCTGAGCCTGGTCTGCGGATTTGGAGAATGCCGTGGGAGGATCAGGGCTTTTTGAGGGATGTCGTTTGTCAAGAGCACATGAAAACTGCCGTGTCTCGCAGCCTCAAGATAAATGTCCGACGCCTTGCTCGAGGTCAAAGATTGCCCCTTATCTGGAACACGAGCACGAGCACAAACAGAACTCCTACGGAGTACCTGTCTCAGTCCAATATGTCATTGTTAGTGCACAAGACAAGAAACCGTTGGGCCCGTCCCTGGCCTCCGTTGGCTAGTGCCCGGAGCAGCAGCTAGCAACAGTTAGTGTGCGCACACACCTTGAGGTTTGACGGGCTGTCTTGACTAGTGTCACATCAAGGACGGGGTAGGCGTTTGCTAGTGCAGGTTATGGAAACCTCTGTCCAGTTCCATGCAGCTTCTCTCAATCTTCCTTTTTGCGCAATGATCAATCACGGTCTTCCAGCCAGCAGATGTGGCCTGCAATCTGCCCACAAACATCGCCTGTGGACGATAGAGAAGCGGGGCGTTGTCTTTGACCATGTTTGCTGAGCCGCCGAATATACTCCACGAGATGCTATTGGGCATCTCTGTTGGCTGTCGTGTTGGTGTGGAAGAACGACAATCTGGAGCGCGAAAAAGAGGGGCGCACGCACGACATGAAGGGAAGGTCCAGACGTTGGCCGCTTGCAGTGACTGACAGAGCCATTGACCTGATAACCATGTGTTGTTGGAGGCCATTTCATCCATCGTCGCCCAAACCAAGAGGATAAAAAACATGAGAAGTGACAGCTTGTGGCTGGCCTGGATTCCTGTCTGCCTGTGTGCCCTCGTTGCCGGTTTTGAACGGGCTGCTTCGTGCGAGCTTGGCATCGCTTCTCCACTTCCGTGTTGCCGCCGTTGGCCAGTGTCGAGGCTATCGACTTGTCGACTTTGTTGTGATCTTCTGTTTTGAACAGGTCGTGTCTGCCCTCGCAGATGCGCGTTGCCGTCATCCCCTCGTCTCGGCCCCTCTCTGCCCCATAGATGCCCCCTGCTTTTGGCCGTGACATAATGACCTTGTAATCCTCACCAGGCTGGCCAGGGCCCGCCTGTGTCCATAATTGCTCCCATATTGGCGACTCTAGGCGCAATTTGTGGTGCATAGTGCCCGCCCGTTGTTGCTTGCCGTTTGGTACACTATCGCGCACTATCGCCTTTCGGGCCATATGGCTGGCAGCCTCTTGCTTCCTCGTGCAATGCTGCAAAACGGCCACTCGTCCATTTGCAATCTTGTTGGTTCAAAGCGTGCCGTTGTGTGAGTTGTGAAAGGTTGTGCGAGGAGGAGTTTGTATGGCGCGACTGACCTCTTATTCGGGGCGACCAGGCTAGCCGGGCGCACCACCACGGTCGTCCCAATCAATGCCTGTGCGGAAAATGTGACAGGAGACAGTTTTGTCGCTATTTTGTGCGTTTCTGTGTGGTTCTTGTGCGCGCAAGTCTGGTCGAAATCGTGTTCGTGGTTTGAAGGAACCTCGCTTCTTTCTTTTGGGTTTGGACTTGTGTTCTGGCTAGGTCTATCTCCGGCCCCCCCTTTCGATTGACCTTGAGAGAGTCGTAGTTTCCTGTTTTGCGTGGCCATCGTGTTTTGTGCTAGGTCGCTCCTGCCTTCTATTTTCCCTGCGCTCTCCCTCTGCTTTCTTACCATTTCCTCTGCCTCTTTCCACGATTGAACTTTCGTTTGTGATTGTTGCTCTTTCCTTCAATTTTCTTCCAGTTTTCTCTTTCCAGTTCTCAAAGCAATCGCGCACTTCGTCCCTTCCCTTCTCTTTCACTTTTTTGTGTATTTTGCCTACCCGTCCCACCTGATCAAAATAACCACACCCCCTCTCACCCCGTTGTTCTTTCTCGTCCTGCTTTTGCATACATTTGCTCTTGCATTGCCTTCTTTAACACTCCCCGTTGCGCCTTCTCTCAGCGAGTGGTCTTTCCTTGTCCCCCCCCGCCCGCACCGGTGAGCATCTGTCAACGGCAAGAGGGACCACCGCCACGCCCAACGCGACCATCATCCTCGCACTTTCTCTCATCCCTCCCCATTTTCGCCCTCCTTCATACTTACACGATCCTCGCCGTCTGCACAATTCTTCACCGAGATCTGTACCTCCTTGCAGCTCTTTCACGTTCTGCTCTTCTCACTGCGGCTGCCACCCCTCCCACACCCCAGCCTACTGCGGCCAGCCAGCTGCCACACGCCCCTTTATTACCGGTGGCTCTTGATCGGTCTGGAGTCGAGCACTGTCACCTCCTGTCGCCATACCGCTCAATAGGCCTCTTGGACTCGGCACGCGCATCCTCATTCTCCTTTTGCCGCCTGGTTTTCGTCTTTCGTCTGTCGCTTCACGCCACGCAGCAGAATCAGCATTTGTTCTCGGCGGAGTCGACCAGGTGGTGTACAGACAGGTATCGTCGACGGCGCAGCGTAGCGCTTCACCGTCGCCCTCCAGCTTGTCCTCACGACTGGACACACAGTTTTTCGCCTCAGGGTCGTTCTCAAACATCGCCTCACCGGCGCTCAGCGACGCGCCAACCGGTCTGGCCGCGCAGCAAAAGGCCAATCTCACCGCGCATTGTGCAGTGGGTCGTGAAACAGCAACGTTGTGTCGTGAACACAACCCGGACAGCTCATTCTATCGCCCTCGACTCGCCGGTCTCGCCCTTCTGACTCCAAGCACTCGACGACCGAATAGACGGCACTTTCTCGACGACCATAGCTGCTAGCAGCATTGCCAGGCGCCAAATTCTACGAAAGATCGCTTGAAAGCAGCCTTGTATCGGCCCGTCCAAGCCCGACGGCGGTGTACCTTCTCCTTCTCGCCAACGCCCGACACACAATCAAGGCCGCATTGTATGCACTTTTCTCGGACTGCCGGCCGCCTCGTTTGCACCTGATTTCTTGGCGGCCTTCCTTTCGTCCTCCAGAAGCCCGGGCCTCTTTCCCCGGACACACTCTGAGCCTTGGAATCTCGTTCCCTCTTCTATCTCAGAACGGTCCCCCTTTTTGATACAGCATACGGAGTGCACCATTCCAACGTCCCCCCACTTACTCCCCCCATTGACTTACACACTCCTCCCCCCTTCACTCTTCACTCTTCACTCCCTTCAAGGGGCTGCACTCTTCTCCAGCAGCATCAAGTCGAGTGCCCCGACCGGGGCGGGACATCAAAAGACGGCTCAAGCTCCAGTCCGCTCACGACAAGGGTATCACGAGGCCATAGGTCGACGTCGTAGTCACGGCCCATAGCTCTCGACCTCTGCTTCCAGAGGTTTTGTGTTTACCGCCTGGTCCCCTTTCTCTACTTTCTTTTCGTCTCCTTTCTTTTTGCTAGAAAATTCACCCATTTCAGTCTATTTTTGTTTATTCCCATACCCCCATTTTTTTAACACCTTTTCGACCATCACAGCCTCATCGACTTACCGGTCGC
Source organism: Sporothrix pallida (assembly GCA_021396235.1). Classification (NCBI taxonomy): domain Eukaryota; kingdom Fungi; phylum Ascomycota; class Sordariomycetes; order Ophiostomatales; family Ophiostomataceae; genus Sporothrix; species Sporothrix pallida. The sequence continues at coordinate 50,264 of WNYG01000049.1, read as the reverse complement.
CCCCCCTACACCCCCTTCATCTTTACAAAGTCTTGATGACCGACAGGTAAAGCTTGGAGGAAACTTGGGTCGGGTCCATCAAAACCGTTTTTCTTTTTTCTGGCCATTCTCCACATCATTGCATTCATTGATGCTCCTCCCTTGTACTTCTGTCCTGTTGTGCTACACGCAGGCAACACTTGCCGTGCATCCTCCTACACCCACTCCTTTGCTCTTTTTCTCTTCCCCCCCCCCCCCCAGGTCATTTCTATCCTCCCTGCTTTTTGATGCGGTTGAACGTCTCAGCTATCATACCTAGGCTCTCCACTACTTGTCACTCCAAGAAGTATATCAATCATCACTGCAATACTTGCACACCCTCCCGGTGTTTGTTGCCAGTATGGTAAGTTGCTGCCATTTGTTTTATATTCTTTCTTGCTCACTCCTTTCTCCCCAATACTTTATATCATACACCTCCCCGAATAGATATAATCCCATCACCATCTCCATCACACCGGCTCACGATATACCTTTGTCTTTGGTCATCCCCATCGAGCTCAAGACAACACCATATTCAGCCGCAGCTTCTCGTTCCCACCCTCCATCTCGTATCCTTCTGATATATTACAACTGTCTTGTCCCCTTCCCATCCTTTATATCCCACTTTATTTTACTATCCACGACACTTTTCTCTTCTTTTAAGACACTTATATTTCGTTTTGCACATCCTGTCGATCTACAACACTACCACACGGCCTCCATATGCCTATATACTTCTAGCCTATTGCATCCTTCGAGGCTTGATTCTGGTTGTCCGATATTAACCTCAGAAACAGGACAGCACATCAACACTAAAGAGGCGACGGCCTCACTCGTTCAACGAAGACTCGTACGGATCTTATAGCCATACCGAGCTTTCATATCCCGTATCTATCACATCATTGAATGAAGACCAACGCTTCATCCTCGGCCAGGCAGCATCTATCATCCAAGTTCCTCCAAAAGAGCTGTTGTGTTTCAGCCCTCACCATTACAACTCATACATCATCGAACGGGCGGCGCACATTCTCGGTACTTCTCCCGAAATTTTAATAGAGACCAGCTACGCACCAGCACCACAACATAAGAGATCACGGCACAGTGCAGAAATACTCTTGCCAAACATGTCTCCAAAGTATCGGTTCACTCATTCCGACCATGACCTTGAGAAGGCCTCCCTCTCCGAAAATTTGATTGCACGAGGCCACTCTGAGGAGGGCCGGCGGCCATTCTTTAGCCTCCCATTGGAAAATGGCGTGGCTTTCTTTGGGTCGACTGCGTCCAGTGTTGCTGATTGCCTGTCAAGCTTTTCTGCTTGCCAGCCATCAGCTAGCCATGACGCTCCTATAGGTATGTCAGACTTGCCGTTGAACATCTCCTCTTCTGCTTTGCAATTTTACTGACTGTTCAACCAGCATACGAGGCTGTCATGACAACGGTATCGAGAGCACCTGTGGGTGTTCCAGAAACCAGCCAACATGTCAGTGGCAGAGCCTATCCAGCAGGCGGCAGGGCATCTAATCCGACACAGACCGGAGAATCTTTCAATGTTGATTTCCCAGCCCAGCCTGAAAACTGGCTGTCGAGCGAAGCTGCAGATGCAACACATTACCACCTGCAGACTTTCCCAGCATTGCAGCCAACTCTGACGAGCTCAGCAGGCCCTATAGCAGAGGCAGATCCGCAGCTGACGAGGGTTCAGCCAAATATGCACCTCGAGAGCATGTACTATCCGGATGGTGGCATGCCGTCAAATAACTTCCACAAGACAGAGGCCGAAGATATTGTCTCGATAAGGTCCATTCCTCCTACGACAATCCCAGTCTCAATGGTCCAGGCACCTGCACCTCAGGTTCAGCACTGCATCCAGAATGTACCATCAAATCCCGGGTTTTCCCAGCCCCCTATACCAGCAACCGCCAATGCCCAATACACGATACCGTCGCCAATTCTGCTGCCAGATTGCGCTCCTGTAGCGTACGATACCTCCAATGTTACTCCGACACAAGCATCTCACGTGGCAACCATGCCTGCGAGGTCAACCGAAGTCGCCATGCCTCACGCAATGGTCGTTCCACCATACCCGACAACAATGCCACCGCACTACACGACGCCTGTATCTGTCGCCACCATCGAACATCACCGCCATTATAACCGTACCGAGGTGGCAATCACACCCTATGTAAGCGATCCGAGCTTTGATATAACAGCCCGGCAACATCCTCGACCTCCAGCGGCGCGGCGCGGGCCATTCAAGGACCAGGCGGATCGTCAAAAAACAGCACAGACCAGGATTGACGGCTGCTGCATCCGCTGTCGTATGCAACGCATCAGAGTAAGACTCTCCCATTCGATTCCCAGTTAGACTGCGTAAAACTAACTTTAGTTTCAAAGTGCAATGCTTATCCAGAAGACCCGAGGGGTGTGTGTGAGGGCTGTAAAAAGTCACAGGCCCGCACATGGCGGCTACCGTGCCTGCGGCTGAAAATCAGCGACGTCATCCTTTCAAAGACAACACAAGTGAAGGGCCACGAGTGGACTCTTCGTTGGAAGGAGAACACAGTGTTGGACGATGTCGGCCACTGGGCCTCGTCCGAGGTCAGGATTGTCCGCATCTCAGAAGGCTACACAGACGAGTTTGTCCAACTTCGGGTACGCAAATTCATCCCGCAGGATGGCGACAGTCTCTCTCGGTCCTGGGTCACACCCAACGGGCAAACGCGCTCGGTAAATATTCCTCCTTACGCCGTTATCGAGCCAGAGGCTATAGCACCACAGTACAACGCCTACATCAAGAGGGGCCTGGTTGCATGCTGCAACAATGTGTTGGAAAGCCAGAAGGGGACAGTTCTCTGGCCAACGTACTGGGTTGCGGTGAAAAGGACACGCGTTGCCGGCAGTCTCCCACCAGATGAGCACACGCTCCTCACCAAAACTCTGGATCTGTGGATGACGGTTCGGTTGACAACGCGGTCATTTGAGCTTGTCGGCGAGGAGACCCTCGATATGCCTACGAACATCCTCGACGAGACCAGCCCATCGTACGGAAAGATCCCGATCCCACCTGTCATGGGAGCACAGCTCGACTCGGTCCTGATCCACGAGATCCAGCACAATTTGAGACGTGACGTTCTGGACAGACTGCAGAAAATGGTCCACGCAAACAAGACGAGCACCTGGTTCACGACTTATCTGGCCACCTTCATCCTGTTGCATAACGCGGCCCTTGTCATCAAGCATGACGCCAGCTATGCGAGAAAGCATGGCCTAAAGGTTAGTTGCGGCCCCGCACCCATGGAAATAAAAGGGCACAAGAGAATAAGTAAGGATACTAACTACCGGCCGCAACAAAAACAGAGACGTTTTGCACGCGAAGACAAGGTTCAGCAATACTACACAGGTAAGGATTATCGGCACTGCCCTTCTCCATTTGACTATTTCCATCTGCTTTGCGTCGACCACGAGAAAAGGCTAATCCAGGCGTATTTGACCAGGTGCCATCACGCTCCTTGCATACTTCCACTACTGCAACAAGGGTGTCTTCCCCTTCACCGAATCGGCTCGCGATCAGGACATTCGTAACCTTGCCAATCTTGATGACGATGCTATGGGAGTCTTTCTGCATACCCGCCAGTATGCTATTGACAACAGTAAGTTGATTGCTTGCACTTTTTACCTGCTCATTGGAGACAGAAAAATTAGGTCGCCGAGGATATGTTCTAACAATATCTCAGAGGAAAAATGGCAGGCAAGCCGTGAGGCAAACGACTACGAAGACGAGTTCTACTTTATCGGCCAGCTCTACGAAGTCAACTGGCAACCCAGAACAATGGTCCTCTAGGGAGGGAGCCGGCCGGGCCCTAGGCTATCCTGCGAGACCGCCTTTTCCGCCTGCTACCCTGCATGACCTCCCTCCTTCTCTCTCTCACACGCACTCCACACTGTCGTTTTCTTTGTCGGAGCATTTTATCTCTGTCTTTCGTACCCCTGCACCAGGCTACAGGACATAGTACTGCATGAAGGGAACAGAAATATTTACGAGTCAAGCGAGACTATTTAGCTCGTTGCAACAGGCTGATACAACACAGGTATGCAGCTGGCCAGAAACAGATGCACAGCGCATGTCATGGGTGCAACGTCTTTTTTTTTATCATTTTTCTTTTTCTTTTCAGCGAAGAAGAGGTTTGCATTGCAGGTGGGCAAGTGGGTCTCGTCGTGGACAGACAAGGACTAGGCCTGGCCAGGACAGGTGGCTCAGGTGCCGAATAGCATGGCTGCCATATGGGAGAGGACGCGCCATCAGTGGTTACTGTGGATCCAAGTCTTGGTCTTTTGGGTCTCTCAACACTGAAGACACTCGTCAAACCGGCTCTGTGGGTTAGCAGAGTTGCACTGGCCGTTGGGGAGCCAATAACAGCGTTTCAATCCATTATTTTTGGTGGCTGGCGACTCTCACGTCTGTTGCGTCGACAAGACGGCGAGAAAGATGGTGAAGAAACTCATCATCACCGCCCTACAGAGGTGCATCCTCAGCGCATGCCGAACCCATTGATCGACAACAAGCTGGTCCTCTTTGGGAATGGACTGGTCGGGGCATTCCCAATTCTCGTTTTCGCCTATCCTCGTCACATCATCACCCCGTCATTTTGTCCACCATGTCCCATATTCCCGTTCCAGCTCCTTTCTTGAGGCTCACGCCGGGTATCGAGTCGAACCTAATATCTTTGATTAATTTACTGCCATGTTTTGTCGCTATAGTTTTACAGATATAGTTGGAGGTTGAAATGAATGAATGATTTACGAATACGAGACTGAGAGAATACTACATATCCAATGCATTCGGAAAGTAATGTTTATTGCCATGGCTAACAGACTCGAACATGCAAAGGGCCATTTCATTATCTGCACGAGAATCCAGCATATGCACTTGTGAGAAAAACAATAGACGGGGACTAAGTCGTTCGCGGATATTCTCCCGCAAGGGCACGTTTTTAGTACGCCGGCACGAAACCAATACAAGTTACGGAGGACAAGCACTCTGGTGCTGGACAATGAACGTTGGAACAGGGGTACGCGACAAGGGTGCGGTCATTAAAACGGCGTGGCAGCGCGAGGATACACGGTTGTGTCCGAAATAAAGCTTTTGTGTGCAATGCTCTATTAATTGAAAGTCAGATACGTCGTCACCCGTACTTGCCGCCGGTCCATTCCCAATCATCATAGGAAACACCGCACAGCTCGTACAGCATGCGACACAGCAGCTACATATGTACTCCAAAACTGAGCGGAGTGCGTCGCACCTTCCGTGACTCGTGATGATATGAACATCGTAAGCAGGCAGGCGCGAGGGACACGCTCACCGACATGGACTCTTGGCCACTTGACCTGCCCCCGGTCTCAGCGTGGGATAGCTCCTTCCCAGAACCAAGGACTGTGTCTGTGTGTGTGCCTCCCTCCTCCCACGCCATGCTCGTTTGCTCTTTCCTTTCTTTTTCCCACACCGTTCTTTCCAATTTCATGGAATCCCATCGTGCTTTCCTTCCCCGCGGACACCTCGTCCGCTCCTTCCACACATACCATATTCCCAGGTCCATCTCTCCTGCCCCCAATTGCACTCGCTCGCATCGCTATTTCCGTCGCTGGTTCTTCGTGCCTTCCCCCATTTCTATTAACTTTTTGGGGGCTGTTTGCAACATCGCTCTTTCCTTGTTTTTCTCTCTTTCCTCGCACTGCTCCGGTTGCTCCGCACTGCTCTGTTCGAAACAGCAACTGCACACAACGTACGATGTACGAGCACATGCTTCTGAGGTATTGCAATGCAATTCTGGGTGGGGTTCGATGGCCTTCCCCCCCAAATGAAAGGAGTAATTACGATGTATTATGGGAAGGTGCACTCGCAGCCTCAAGACAGCCTCAAGACAGCCTCTTGCCCCATCGTGTCTTCCATGGTGCCTGCCCAGTTTGACTTCTTTTTTATTGATATCCACACCTCCCAGTCGCTCTTGCCACTGGTGATTGCCTTTTATAGAACGCGGAGGTTTTATTGCAAGAAGAAGGTGCGACCCTCTTATGTTTTTTTCTCCTTGCAACACACCACTACGACGATACGTCCGCCCGGCGATTTTCTCCTTGGTACTCCGACACCCAAACATCGATCTCTGTCAGTCCACCGTCACGCACTGCACGAAGCACGCCGCACAAAGCCACACATGTACCTTGTACTTTGTACTCGTCCCTGTTTTCACCGTCAACAAAGGTACCAGTTTCTCTTTGTCACGATTCCACGCTACTGAGCAACGACCTCGCTTGCCCCCTCGAAACCCCCCCCCTCACACCTGTCAATATCGGGGCTCCTCACCCGTCCGGCCACTCCCACGCGTCGGTCATCGCTAGCCGCGCATTGCTTGACCTTTTTCAGGCTGGTTGGGCCAAGCTGTCAGCTAGTTTAGCTCGACACGCGAGTACTTCGGCAGAGGCCAAGACCAGGAAGCCATGCCTTGTCAACGGTCTTACATCCTGCCTGGGAAAGCACACAGTAATTAATATGTCCAGGGGGCAGACAGGGTATTACAGCGTCTCGCGTGCATATGTAAGTTCAACATGCACGTTGCTCAAATAGAGCACCAAATCCAACGGCACCGCCGTTGGAACTTGAGTGGACGTCAAAAGGCCAGAACGCCATGCACGACGACGTCGGATCCTCCAGACTAAACAAGTCCAAAACGACGTCTTCTCGCATGCAAAGAAGAAACAATGGGGAATCAGAAGAGGGAACTGACCTGTCACTAACTATTTTCTGCAAAGATGCACAAGACAGCACCCTAAAGCCCAGGATCACGCTACGGTCTGCACTTTAGCGCTTCGGCTAGCCTGACAGTTTTTATGGTCAGTTCTCCGGTCTCTTTTTTTCACGCTCTTTATTTTTTGATTTTGTTTCGTCTCGTCACACCCCAACTCGACCCCTGGATGCACATATGTATATTGACCATTGTCTCCATGGGTGGGATAGATAGAAGCAGGACAAGACAGGAAACCTGCAGCGTGGTACACATACACCTTCACAAGTTGTAAAGAACAAAGCACGCTATGCATGTGAGCTGCATACCCCCCGGCTTGCATACAAAGTGCTACTGTGTCCAAGAGAACAAGGCCTGGCCAGGCCCTGAGAGGCCCCAAAAAAGACCCATTACAGCGCGCGCAGATACGCCCGGCCTTACTTGCCAGGGTCAACTGCATATTATCGGCTCCATCATGATGGACGGCGTTTCTTTGGCACACGAGAAGACGACTCAGGAAACAATGGGAAACTGTCGGCGCGGAACAATACCCGTTTGTTATGGATCTTCTTTTTCCTTTTTTTTTTTCTCTTCATTTTTTACTTTCTTTTCTTACTCGTGGCAGTGCCTGGCCGACCTGAAAGCTAGCATGTCAGCATCCCCTCTTTCTTCTCACCCCTGTCAAAGGCTTTCCCATGACTACTCGATCTCTCACCACTTTTTCATTGCAGCCTCCAAAACAAGCCACTTCGCGGAGAAGGCTAACCGCCGTTCCCACTAACACGGCGATATGGCTCGGCCCATTAAGCATTTATGGGCAGGGACTCGAGGTAGTAGGTCCTTGGCGTTCGGATGGACAGAGACGAACTCAAGAGGGGGAACAGGGGAGGATGATTAACAGAAACAACACCAGTCCACGCATCCCGGGATGTGGGCTTTCTTGATGGTCATGGGAAATATGATGGGGGAGAAAATCGCATGTGTCCCATGATGACGAAGCCGGTCATCAAGCGAGGTAAGTTTCGTGCAACACATTATCTGCACCAGCGATTGTCTTCCTTTCCTCGGCCGTCGTCGTTCTCCTCTCCGCAATATGCAAGGCGAGCGCTCGTACAAAACAGCATTGCACCCCGGCTTTGTTACACAATAAAACGGTGGGTTTTCTCTTCTATTTCCGTTTCGTTTCTTTCTTGGATTTTTGTTAGACTTTTTTGCCCTTTTTCATTTATTGATATTCCCGCTTGGGTGTTATTTCTTTCTGTCCCATATGCTCACACCCTCTCACTCCCATTCTCGTCTGCTGCATTTTGAACGTTACGTTTTGTCCCAGTTTTATTTTTTTTCAGCTGCTCCTATTTTCCTTTTTTCTCTTATTTTAATTTTTATTGTTCTAATTGCCCAGGGCCCTGTCCTCCACTCAGCTCGAAGCATCTCGCCTCTTGTTTCTTACGCGACCCTGCCTGGACCAGTCTTTTCCACGACCCTTGTCTCGCCGACCATGCCGCCTCACAGCCTCCGGCACCGTCTCCGTTGACCAGAACCGCAAACTAGACCCATCGACCTACATACATACATACCACATGCATACATACCACGCATACCACACATACCACACACACATACGTCCCTCTTTCCGATCACCCGTCTGGGAGAGCTACATCCGTTTACATAAAAACGGATTTATTCAATGCAGCAGCAGTCAGCCAACCGAGAATCCAGTCTGGAATAGATCGGCTCGACTAATACAAAGCATCGTCACCACGTTCGTCAACAGACGTCAGCTTTTGCAAACTCTGTCTTTTTCTTTTTTCTCAACCTCTTTTGTCTCATATATTTTTGTTACAAATAACCGGCCACGAACGACCTTCCACGCGCCTTCTTCCTATTTCGCTATCGCGACACAACAGCGAGTACAGAAACACTGCATGTGGACCCGAACAATTACACCACATTCGGAACAGAGATCGGTCATATTTGACCATCTTTGTGTCCCTTTCCCCCCTTTTTCCCTTCCCGCCAAGTCGTTGTTCTTGCCGCCCCGACGCGATAGGAGCGTCAGCGGCGCCAGAGACGGCACCAGAAGCAGGACGACGTTTCTTCCCGAAATTCACACAATAAACACACAATAAACGACAGCTCGGTTGCCGCATATTCCCCAACATACATGCAGGTGCTCAGCACAAAGACGGGAAGTCTCTATTGTTCTCTCTTATTTTTGGCTTGCACAACGACGCCTCACCGACATACAGCAGCGACCTCCTGAGCTGTGCAGTGCTGCATTACATGAATTCTCTGCAGCCTCTTGCAGCGTCTGCAGCAGAGACTCAATTTCCCTTCCCGTGTTTGGCCGTGTTTTCTTTGCTTCTTCGGGTCTATTCTCTCGCTTTCCTAGCTCACTCGCCGTTCTCGCTTTTCCCTCCACCACGGACTTGCAGCTACACGTCACCCTCACCGATTTCCGTCCCATTGATTTGTGTCGTGTTGTCGGCACGGTGAGAGAATTTGGCTGCAAATCCCACAGCCGACCTGCAGGTGCGCGAGATATGCATCTTTTGGTGTTTTAGTCTTTCCTACACAGTTTCCGCTGAAAGCTTGTCCCTCTCGTTTTCTCCCCTGCTCCTTGTCTTGACCTACAAGGCTGTACCCCATCACATAGAGTTGCAGTCTATCGCACAGACAAAAACGGATCTCACCCATACTTCCTTCATTCCCACCTCATCCTTTGATTCTCCGAGGCACTTGGTCTTTTTTTTCCTTCTATGTTTCTATATTTCCAACATCCTATTGTGTATGCCCATCTACCACGCACTGCCTTTCTCTCTTCCTTTGCTTGGTATTTAAGCCCACTCCTCGACATTCCCAATCGTGTTTGTGTTTCTATTCTCGAAGAAAGCTGCGCAACTCAACAAATTAATACTGCCACAGAGAACCGACGTTCCGTTGCATCATAGACCGACCTCGTGCATCGTCACTCAACATCACCACGCTGCATCGCCAACAAACCTCACCCGGCGGCAAAAGCAAACGACTGTGGTGACAGGCCCAGGACATCAACTCCACGACGACTTTCTATCTACGGGAAATCATAATTCCCACTGGCATCGGCGACTCCAAGCATCCGTGCCTTGCTTGTGCTCCCATCGCCCTGTTCTCGTCTCGCCACGCCGTCTTTCTTTTGTGGTCAAGGCCCGTCAAGCTGGGAGAGAATTGCCATCCGGTTCGTCAGACAAGACAAGGAACTGCTGTCACTGCCGCCATCCATATTCCTGCCCCGACACGGCCCAAGCCCAACAAGCCCAGCTCTGCTGTCACATCCACACCCACCTCTCGTCTCCAATTTCCTTTCGGTGTTACACAGCAACGGGGACTGTCAAGAGAGTGCAAAAGGGTGTGTGCATCCAGCCTCAGGAAACGAGCAATACATTTTGTACCGGACAACAAGAGACGAACTCTTGTGAGAGTGGACAGACACAACAGGACGCACTCGGTCAGCACGCAGCCGGTCGTACCCAAACAAAGCCGTCCCACAGACTCGGAAGCATGTCTGTTTCCTCCTGCACATATTTCATCACTATCACGTCAACGAACACTTCCAGGTCCACGTCTCGGACTCCCTCATATTTGCTGTCCCAACGTCCAAGCAGTGCACTCTAGCCGAGAGTCCTCGTTCCCAAAAATACGCCTTGGGATCCACAAGCGCCAGGCCTTTGCTGTTCTCTCTTTTTCTTGTGCCGTTGCACAACCGATATCGTGAGACTTTTCAACCTCCTACCCCACTCACGGTCTCGGGCCCGTCTCCTCCGACGTGCGGCGTACGGCCGACGACCTTCTTTCTTGCATACATCCACATCTTCTGCATACCGATATACGCGTACTTGGATGTGCTCGTATCGGTACTGTACTGCGATTTATTTTCATGTACTTATTCTCTGTGTCCACATACTGTAGCATATGCATATGATCTACGAGCTTGTACATGCCATCAATATCAATTCGTATGTATCTTTTCCTCCTGTTCTCTATTCTCCCCCCTTTTCCCACCCTTCCACCGGACAGCAGCCCTCCCAGTGACGCTCCCGTATCGTCTCCCACTTATCACTCTGTTTTCTGCATTTCTTCACCTGAAACAAAGACAAAGGCGATAGCTCTCTTTCCACTTTGGGCCTCAATAGCTCAACAGCTCAACAGCTCCTTCCTTACACACCCTCGTGCTTTCCCATCCTCTCGTTGTCACAATCGTTACTACCCGCCAACAACGTCTGATTATCCTTGCCGTACATCTGCTGTGTCTCGTTTACACAGCGTCCATCACTCCTTCTTCATCCGATCCAATCTCTTGATCGCGGTGGTGCCATCTTTCTCAGAACCATCTTCACATGTCGTGTTTGGTGCATTCCTGTTTCGCCAAAGCAGCTGTTTTCAGGAGGAAAGAGCGAAGAACAAACAAGGAAAGAGCACGAAGCGCTATGTCTTTCGCTGTTTTCCGCTTGCACCTTCCTGCTGTTTAGCACTTGCCTCTTAGTTCCGCTCTGCGGAGCTGGCCAAAAAGATGGTCGCGAAGAAGGAAAAAAAATTAGGAAAGAGCTTCGCAAGGAAAGAGCGAAGCACGACGATAGATGAGGAAAGAGCATCAAGTTGGACAGGAAAGTGCGAGCTGGTGTTCTTGAGGAGTATAATATCCCCCATTTCTTCTTCTTTTTCTGATCTGTTTTCATTTCTTCTCTTCTTCTTTTCTTTTCTTCCCCTTTTTCTCTTCTCTTCTTCTTCCTCATCTCCATCTCTCTCTTTTCTTCCCACATCCCAATTCCACTTTCAAGCACCAGCAACTTGTTTGCCTTTGTTCAGCTTCACTTCTCTTTCTATTCACGCTTGCATTCAACTGCTTTCCAGTGTATAGTCTCCTCTACCTTTTTGTTTTTCTTTTCTCTTCCTCCCCTTCCCTGATCCCTTGGCTGACCTTGTTGTTTTTCCAGTCACTCGCATCGAGTCCTCGTTTGTTCTTTCAGGTCAGTTCTTCCTTTCCATTTGTCTTGGCCTTGCCCAAGTCACTCATCACTCTTCCATCTTTGTTCAATATCATCATGCTAACACTTCTTCTCAAAAATAGTTTGACAACCACACAATACAATGGCTTCCGTCATTACTGTTCCCGCTGCCACGGCAGCCCATACTACCTCAGCCCCTGAGGTTGATACCCTGGCCCTCCCCAAGGGTTTCCCGGCAAAGCTCGACACCAAGATGGCTTGGGTCGGAAAGGACTTCGTCAGCTCCCAGACTTACGTCTATGAGTTGACTCAATCTGATCTCCTTGAGATCAATGCCGCGATTGATCACTTCAAGAGTAAGTTATTGACCTTCCCTCACCTCTTCACTTATTCAATCTTGTCTTTTCTCTCTTTCATATCCAAGAATCAACTAACATTCTATTTCTTTCAGCCCTTGGTCTTGATGCCGAACAGGTCACTCGGGAGACATTCCCGCTCAAGGAGCTCGGGGCCAAGCTCGACGAGCTCAGCACAGAGGTCCACAGCGGCCGCGGTTTCTGCCTCGTCCGTGGCATCAAGCCCACGGACTACTCTGTCACTGACCTCACTCTCGTCTATCTTGGAGTGCAGGCCCACATCGCCGACCTGCGGGCGAAACAGGACAACCGTGGCAATATGCTGGGTAAGTACTCTCCTCTTCTTCTTGTCCTTTCTTGTCTTCTCCAGCTGACACTGGCAGTCCACATCATCGCGGATCGCTCGTCGAAGATGAGCACGGAGCATCACAGGCACTCGTCAAAGGCCATTGTAAGTACTTCCTCGAAAAAAGTAACAGGATGCCTCCACCATTGGACTTATCTTCTAACTGGTGGCCTTTCACTTCCTAGACGTTCCATACTGAAGAAACCGGTGATGTTGTGTCTTGGTTGACGCGCAACACTGCTTCGTCTGGCGGCCGGTGCATCATTTCGTCGGCCCACACAATCTATAATGCTCTGGCGGAGTCTCGCCCAGACCTCGTCCGCCTTCTCGCACGGGCCGACTGGCCTTTTGTCTTGTAAGTGATTTTCTGTCCATTTTCTTCCTCGCTCCTATCTTCGCTTGGTGCCCATCAACTGACATGTCCATTCCGCAGCCCCAAATTTAATTGCCGTCCGATTCTGTTCAACGAGGGATCCAACATCATCATGAACTTTGGTCGCACGCCTCTGCTGGGCAACAGCATTCACCCGCGCCCTGAGCGCTTCCCAAGCGTTTCTGCTGCGCAGCTGGAGGCTCTCGATGCGGTCGAAGCCATTGCTCGCGCCACCGAGCTTGAGATCGCCACCCAGGCTGGCGATATGCACTTCATCAATAATCTGACGATCCTCCATCGTCGCGAGAGCTTCAAGGATGACGCCTCCACCATGGAGAAGCGTCACCTCGTCCGGATGCGCCTTCGCAGCACCCAGCATGGATGGGCTATTCCCAAGGAGCTCCAGTCGGACTGGAACAAGGATTTCGACGAGGACCACCGTCACGTTTGGCACTTTGAGCCGAAGCCCGAGTCGTTCTTCCCTCTGCGCAAGTACCCAAATTAAGTATCCTCCCATCTCATTGCACAGCACACAGCACATGGTTTTTCACATCTCTATCACAGTGCACAGCATGAGCAGGGCCATCGGGACAGAAAGGACCAGTGGTACAGGGCACAGGGCATTTCTTTTGTTGTTTGAGGATTAAAAATGGGTTCACGGACGAAAAGTATGATTCAGATTCGATAAGTGTCAAGGAACAGCATGATGAGCAATGGGCAACGAGAAGGACAGCATATATTAGCACTCCTAGCAGTTTGTGGCAGTTTTCTGCCGCACCCTACCTACCTGTAGGCAGTTTGCCTCATTATTCCTAGAAATGAACACCTCGTTACTTTACTCTCTCTGGGCCACTATACACTTTGTGACTGCACTGTTCCAGCTTCTACAGCGCTTCAGTGTTGGCGTTTGTTGCTGTAAATATTTTGGGTTATAGGCATCCAAGCTGTGAAACAGATGAATTGAGATTTCGGGGTCGAGAATTGACACTCGACGTGCCGACTTGGCTGGACGGCCCGCTCGAGAAGAGCAAACCAAGCTCGTCACATCCGTGGCGCTGGAAACAAAGATGGCTTTCTGCTCTTGGGCAAACACAGAATCAAGGCGACGCCTGTCAATTCTTTGATTCATTTCTATTTTTGATAACAGCAGTTGGCATTTTGACAATGGAACTGTATTTTTTCTCGGTCATGTATGCAGAGCACAGACTACGTTCTATCCTACCTTCACCATTGATGATGTGATTCGGTATCGTAGCCTTGCATGTGCATGTTACATTCTCTCTCATCTGCATACATACATCCTGCCCCCATGTTGCATATTTTCTATCATTTGATTCATGCTTTCTGTTTTCTTTTCTTTTTGCTCTCCTTTCTGCACACCATGATGCCCTCAGCAAACAACAATTCACACCGCTCTCGCTGTTGATGCCAGGGATAACGGACATGCCGGGGTAAAAGTCAGTTGGCACACCATCTTATCATGAACAGGCCAATAGGATAGAGTCCATCTCGGCCGGGGCTGCCGCCGGCAGTACTGCTGAGTGGCTTACTCTCAGCCGGTTCAATACACCGTATTTTATGACTGGGTGGCATGCATGATATGCAATAGAAACTGCTTCCCAACATGCAGTATTCCAATGTGCAGAAATGCCGCAGTCTGCCAACAAAGGCCTGCAAACGAGCTGAAGAAATAGGAATTAGAGGAAAGCGCAAAAATTGTCTACAATAGCGGTGTCCTTCATTGTCGTATTTGCAAGAAAGCCATTGTACACTGGTCACAGCATCGACCTATTGAGCACCAAAAGGCGCCAAGTTGGGCTTCAATGGCAGCACAACAGCCCACCTCCCGAGATCCGTCGAGCCTACCGAGTATCACCGGATAGAGTCCGAGCTAGGTAGTCTTTTTATTCTATTTTATTATACCTTCTGCATTTAATCTTATTTTTTTTAAAAAAAAAGAAGAAGAAAAAATTTATCGACAAAAATTTCCCATCAACCTCCTAAAACATTATATTTCCCCTTACCTGTTTGTCCACACTTCCATCTTTCTCAGCTGCATGGCATGGCTACATTACTTCTGCACCTGCATTGTTTCCATTCGCATATATGCACGTGTATTTGTTTGCACGCATTCTACTGGGACGCTGTTTCTATTTGCTGCTCGCCAATTCCGTCACTGATGTGGCCAGTCTCGCCACCATTATCCCCTCTGTACTGGACAATTACGCCCTGCTGTCATGGTGACTCGCAGCACGTACCCGTCTTGCAGGCGCCGCAGAAGAGCACGTATGGAACAGTGAGGTTGGCAAGCACAGCATCATATCCTAGGCATGGATAGGCAGACCCAAAGGGAAAGATGAAGCGAGGCGTCACAGAAGACAAAGGGGCACTGGATGGACACCGACAGCGGACATCTATCACCACATTGCAATGAGCTTCTACAGTAGGCGTCGTGGTGGGAGCCATCCAGTGTAGCCTGCAGTCTCTATATTTCTGTTTCTAACAAGGACAGGCATCGCATTATAGCACTCATGATGCCCTGATCGCCCACTTTCTTGACCACGAATACAGTGAAAATTTCCAAACGCCGACACCGAACAGCACACTGTCCAGGGGGCAGGCAGCCTGTTTGGCTTACCTTGGGCCTCACCTCGTCCCTTCATCGCTGCTTCCTATTCTCTCTACATCGTGAATGCTGCCCCTTTTCCCAGCCCATCCGGCACTAGGCCAACAGGCCGGAAAGGGAAACAACAACATCGACGATGGCAACAACATCGTCTGCATGTGATTGTGTTTATCGTCCGTTTTTCTTCTCTGCCCTCCCATCAAGGTCGATTACTCCTTCCCGACAAGAATCGAGGACCGATCGCCAGCAAAGATCACGATCGTGAGATCGAACAGTCGAGTATCAATGAAGAAGGCGCGGTCATGTTCAGAGAAGGAACGACCTGAGGTTGTCCATTCACCAAGGTGGCTCCCCTGACGACGGACCATCATCACATGCGCACATGCCACGATGATGGTGTGGGCTCGCGGAAACAATGGCATCGAGCTTCGACATTGTCTCATGAATGGCTGTCCAGGAACGTTGGTCGTCGTGTAAGTCGTGGACGACATGGAAAGAGCGACTACAAATATGGGGTGCACCTGCCTCGCTGGACGGTGATTGTCGTGTAAGTCGCCGTGTAAGTCGTGGA
Source organism: Sporothrix pallida (assembly GCA_021396235.1). Taxonomy (NCBI): domain Eukaryota; kingdom Fungi; phylum Ascomycota; class Sordariomycetes; order Ophiostomatales; family Ophiostomataceae; genus Sporothrix; species Sporothrix pallida. The sequence continues at coordinate 34,213 of WNYG01000049.1, read as the reverse complement.
CGAAAAGGAAAGGACGACCACAATGACGGAAAGCACTTGCCTCAATGGCAAGAGGCAGCTACGTCCTGTCGGCAGCTCTTTCTTGGCATCCTCTCAACGTTTCCTATTGGCGATCTGGTCGTCCCGTCATGAGCATCGATCCTGCCTCTTCTTCAACACGCTCGACCGCCGTCACGGTTGACGATTGAGCCAGCGAGGTGGCGAGAGTCAGGCCTCCAGTGCAGGGGGGCGCGACGGCCATGCCCAAGTCGACACCATTTCGCGTCGACGGTGTTTGAAAACAGGAAGGTACGATGGTCGGAGCAACGAGGACTAGCTCATCAGCACAGGAAGGTGCGATGGCTAAGTCCAACGCGGTATTCCACCGCGTAGACGGTGCTTGCGATGGGAAGGCACGATGGCGAGGGTGACGAGGGCCGGGTCACCAGTGCAGGAAGGTGCGATGCCAAAGCCAGGCCGGCACCATTCCGCGATGACGGCGTTTGACGACAGGAAGGTACGATGACCATGGACTAATCGTCCTTGCTTTTGTCAGCGGCGTTTGAATACAGGAAGGTACGATGGCTGGGGCGAAGAGACGTAGTGATCTGTACAGGCAGGTGCGAAGGCCTTGGCCATTCCGGCGTTGCCTCGTACCAACGACGGGTTTAAAAAGGAAGGCACGATGGCCGGATGACGAGAACCAAGTCGTGTGTGAAGCCGAGGAAGGCACAAAGGCCATCAGGCCGACAACGCTCTGTGTCGACAATGCTTAAGACAGGAAGGTGCTACGGCTGGGGCGACGAGAACCAGTTCACCAGTGCAGGATGGTACGATGGCCATGATGTGGCCACCTTCGCTCCATGTGAACGATGTTCTGAGTGCTGTCAATTGCATCATCACTTGATGGTTGCTCTTTCCTCCATTAGCAGCTCTCCTATACCGACCATTTTCGGCAGTTGCTCTTTCCTCATATCGACTTTCTTGCCTTTCCCTTGGACCAGTCACGATCGTACGATGTTGTTGTCACTGGTCGTCGGCCGCTCGTCGTCCTCTCATCGCACCTTCCTTCTAGACCAACGGCAACAGCGACCCTCTTACGACGGCAGCGAGCAACACCGATAAGACACGGCCGGCCGCGACTACAGCAGGAAGGAGCGTTGTTCACCTTCTCTCTTTCCTTCTCTTCTTGATATGAGGATGTCGCCTTCCACTGCCACTGCACTACGCCTGCCGGAGGATTCCTCGCCGCTGTTGATCTTGTCTTGTTCTGGGAGGCACCAAAGGCCGGGCTCCACTCGATACCCACGACAAGGGAAAGACGGCGAAGAAGGAAAGTGCGAAAGAAGCAGGAACGACGGGGCGCTCCACGCCATGCAGACACCCACGAGTGGCAGGAAAAGAGGCAGGAACGACCCAGAAAGCTCCAAGCACGCCCTGTCGTGCCCTGGAAACCCAGGAAACTCAAGTGGAAGAAGGTGCGATGGGGGCTGCAGAAATGCAGGAAACGCAACGAATGCAGCAACAGCGGGACCCGATGTCGATCTTCAAGGGGAAACAGCGACTTTGCTGACCTTCCTGCCATCTTTCACGATTCTTTGCCCTCTTTGCTTTCTCCAGGACCCTCTTTCCCCTTTTTGGGACATTGCACATCACTTTCCTCTTTCTCTCTCTTGCTTTTTGTCAACGTTCTCCACGTCGCATGGCGTTGGCGCGGCGTGGCATTTTCCTTCCTTCTGTCCCCTTTCCCTTTTCGCGCAATCTTGTCCCCTTTTTCAACTTTTGCTGTTCTCTCTTGCCTTCTCGCGTCCTTCTTTCTTTGTCTCCAGTGCAGTCCAGGTTCTGTTGACACTCCGTCCCCAACCTCCCCTGATGCCTGTCTAGCCCGCGAGCCTGCCTTTTTGGGTCATTGTCATCGCCAACTGTCAATCAAACTGGGAATTGCGACGCGCGACAAAATACAACAGTGCATGGCACCAAATGTGTTGGAGGGGCCAAAGTATCTCACCACGTCTCTCACCTTCCCCGTCGCAAGTATCTCACTCACGATGACGCTGCCCCAGAGCCACAGAGCCCCCAAGAGCCCCAAGAAAGACCTGATGCGGCGTTTTCCCTATATTTTCTCCGACGGGCACCTTCCCCTCCAATATCTTCAAGTGCTGATGGCACGATGACAGATACCAAGATATACCAAGAGGCCACCCAATCTCGGGATACGGGCCACAGAAGACTGCGAACAGGGCCTGCACATGGCACCGCCGGTCTCAAGTCTTGGTGCTTGCTGCCCGACAGCAGAACGGCATTGTTCTCTCAAACCTCCCCTCACCCCCTATCCTTGCGCCGGCGCACTTTCTCTCCTCTTTCTCACCCCCAGTTTATCCTCTGCCGGCCCTAAAATGGACCCCGTTTGGGGGACTAATATCAAGTCGAGCAAGCGAAGAAAAAAAAGAATGGAGAACATCAAACAAGAAGAAAGAGAAGAAGAACAAAACGAATACGAGCAAGGTTCTCGACAACCTCTGCCAAGGGAACGTGGGTGGAGGAGAGGGTCGAGTAAAAAAACAAGAGCGCAAAAGAGATTGACGATCGCAGACCAAGACGGAGAGAGAAAGGATATTCGATGAACAGGAGCACCGGGACAAGACAACTGACGCAATATCGCTCGGCGCCGTGCCGTCAGACCCCATTGGCCTCTTTACGTCTTGACTTCTTGTCCTTTTGCTTGACTTTTGTAGTCAAATCGATGTCCATCTTTTGGCTTCCCACTTTTGAAGCCTTTCCCCTCTTTCCACATGTCAAAAGCATATTTCATGTCGGGAAGCCTCGACGAAAAAAAGCGCCTCACCGTTGAGAGTCTCACATTTCACATTTGCCTTTAGCATTTGCACATTCCTTCCCCGGATAGAAAAGTTTCTTATCCTGCATGTCTTGCTTCTTCTGCAGAAGATATTGGGCTTCTAGTCGACGCTTTCCTCAAATAGGGAAGACATAGAATATTCTTATCAAACGTTTGACATGTGTACCCCAGACCATCTCCATACCGACATTGCCAGTGTCACTTTTGTCAGTTTGGAAAGAGAGACGGAAGGGAAAGTCAGACGGAACAAAAGCGGTGCTTTCCTGCTAGCGCAGAGGAAGAAAGACGAGAAACAAGAAGATGAGGGATAGCGCAGTCTTCTCGCCTGCTGAGATATGGGGAAGATGGGGTCGCAATGGAAGAAGGAAAGAAAGACGAAAAAGAGAAAAAGGGCTAGACAGCCAGATGAGATGAAGCCGAGAGAACACAACTGTCAGACGGCAAAATGAGACATGTGTAATCCCGTGAACGTGTCTGTCGGGCACAAAGGATGCAGAACAGAGGACGAGATGCGATTACAGAATCACAAGAGTCTTCATGTGTTTGTTGATTGTTCTCGTGCCAAGGTCACGATGCCGAAGGCATACAGAGAGGCTGAGAGGGTACTCGACACTCGCATGAAAATACGCGGAAGACTGCTGTCGTGTCGACACACTCTCACACTCGACTGCACATGGATGTGGTCCCCGGATTTCGTTCTTTCCTGTTTAAGCGACTAAGCGAACCAGACGATCGTCGTTTCGCTACGGAACACTCGCACAAGAGGGGAGGCAAAACGGGTTTCCTAGCCGTCATAATGTTCTCGACCCGGATCCATGCCTGTGCAAATGGAGAACCTTAGAAACAGGAAAACAAGAAAACAGGAAAGCAGTAAAATGAGCATGCAGTGGAGAAGTCGTGAGAGTCTCAGGTACACAATAATCCAAAACGGACATCTTGAGCCCGCAGGCCCGGCAGACAAGTGAGATGCATGGCAGAGATAACATTTGGCATTGTGATGTACTCCACGGAACCGTACTACGGTTGTGACAGTTGAAAGTTGTCAGACGGGCTGCCAGGCCCGGTACTTGGAGGCTGCTGTTGATGCTGCTGATGTTGTCTTTGACGTCCATTGCTGATGCACATCTTGCTGCACCCCTATTCAGTATTTAGACACATTGTGCGCCCCGATGGATGGCGATCGTCGTGAGCGCGATGCAGGAGTCGCTCTTTGAGGTTGAACGTTTAAGCTAACATTGAACTACGTTTATGTTTAAAGTTTACAAGTACAGTCTTGCGTTTTTCAACCGTCGTTGCGTTCTTTTATCAACTTTCATCATGCTAAATTTTGACAGGAGAATGCAACCGCGCAACGGTTTTCCGTGGTAGCATTTTGTCGAAAAACCGCCGGAACGGCGCCGTTTACCATTTACCTGCCATACTCCTTAATACGGGCAGATATTGGTGGTAGTTTGCTCGAGTTTGCGTCGTAAAGCGAGTGCACACGATACATCGTCTCAAAACCCAAAAAGCTGCCACGCTGACGAAGTCGTACTGGGACGAATCACGTCTGGGAATTGGGACGATAAAGGCACTGTGACAGCAACCGTTGTGACGAACAGTTGGTACATACAACGTACTTGTACTTGTATCTTCCTTGCACTGTTGATGCCGCAGTTTGTTCTTGTTCCGCCGTCAAGTTTGATCGGCAACGAACACCAGGCGCAGGACACAGAGGGCGGTGTGTTTTTTTTTTCTCCCCCGTTTTGCGGCGTGTTTCTCGGCGGTGCCAACGTCGTTTCGGTCTCTTCTTCTCTCCCTCTTGTCCCTTTTTTCCCTTTCCTCGTTCACCTCCTCTCCCGAATTGTCGGTACCGAGATGGAGCTGGTTCGACACGTTTTGTCCCTTCTCCCTTACATCGTATCTTATGTTGAGCAGGAGGTACCGCCTCCTGTCACTTTTGAGGCGGAGAACATAGGGAGACTCTTATGGAGTACTCTTACGCCACAGTCGAGTACATACTGGATGTCTCCTCTGCAACCCCGGAAACACGAGATCCTGATACAAGCCTGGTTTTGAAAGAACGCGGCGAACGACACAACGAGGATTTCTCCGTTGATGTGAGATCATACAAAGACTCCGTACGGGCAAATCAATTCGATGGACCCAAGAAACGGGGAATGGGGAGTCTTGAGAATAAGACGCAGATTGTTTTGTATGATTATCGTGGATCAGAACTCAAGTGACGACAGCCTTTTATGCTCTGTTTGTTTTGTGTTAATGAACACCGACGTACGTCCGCCTTTATATGCACTTAATCGTATACTCGACGTGCAGCTGGACCAACATTTCTGCCAAATCTTGGAACCAATGGCAATCGCCAACTGCACGACACCCTCTCTGCACCAACGGGATTCCGTGCATCCCCGCTGCAGAAGCGTGGCACAGTCGGCCGTGGACACGCCGAAGTCGATTGGTGTGAAACGTGGATGTGGATGAGGCGTGGCGATGTCGAATTCTTTTTCTTCTCATGGAGCAGCGATTTCGATGTCTTGCTGTCTGCCATCATGACACGAACCAACAGTCGGGAAGCCACTCCGTTCTCCATCGTACCCATCTGTATCCATCAATATCCATCTTTCTATCACTCAACTCCCGGGAACAACGGGCAACTTGCGAGCTTGTTAGTTCAAGTTCTGTCGCCAGACATCGATATCTTTCTCATGGATTGTGGACGCGAACGAGCGAGCCTCACAAAAACATGCGAATTTGCATAGTCGTCATCTTGATTTCCCAGGCTGGCGCGACAGTCTCGTAAGAAATTCTCCGTGAATTTAATTGGGGGCATGTCACTGTCATCCTTCAATGGCATTCATCGAGGTATCGAACAAGGCCCAACTCCCAGCATCGAGCAAGGTATCGCATCCAGAGGGCGTCCAACATCCAGAGCATCGACGATAATATCCACTTCGTCCAGCGATGTCACTGTATTTTGTGGTCTTTTGTGGCCTTTTTGTGGCCTCCCCAGGTCATGGATATTTCAGTAGGGCATCGCACTCCACTGGAGATGCATCGCTTATGGACATTTGGGGCTCTTGCATCGAATTCTTGAGAGTCTCTCAATTGTGCGCCGCGCAAAAGTCGACGTTGTTTCCACCCCTCCCCCCCTTTGACGTTTTCCCCTGTCTTCCCTGTCCCTTCTCCCCCGAAAATTGACCCCTGCTTTTGGGCCTGAGGGCCTGGACGGTCCGATTCCTCATCTTGGGCCCCAAGGGGGCAAGTGGCACCCTTGTCGGATGCAACTCCCAGAGGCAAGAGACTCCTCCCGCGAGATGGATTGCGACGATGGTTGATAGTGGGAGTTTGGTTCACTTTGGTCCAGTTGGTTCAGACCCGGCTGGAGCCTGGGCGCCTGGGCATTGCTGATGGGCTCTGATGGCGCTGACGGTCGCTAAATGGACCTTCATTTTCAACGCATAATAGGGCACTTTTTAGTGGAAAAAACATGCGCGCGCCCACTGGAAAAAGTGGTTTTGGTCGACAATCAAGACCGACCAGGGATTCTCTCTGTTCGGAGATGGAAGCTCAACAGCGTTAGCCTGCTCCGCGCCGTTGATGGAGCGGGCCCCTCCTTTCCCTATCTCTTTTGGGAACTGATGTTCTCTTGGGTTTCTTTGGGCACTTTCTTCATTGTGAAACCCCTGCAGCTCTTGGTTCTTGGGTTTCTGTTCCGTGTTCGACTTTGGCTTCGACTCTCGACTTCTATTCCCTGCATCTCGTTACGGAGACTTTGTCTTGGCCTCGCCATTGTTCTTCTTTGCTCGATTTTTGCTCACCAGGATATGACGGAGGTTTTATCCTCATTGATCATTATGACAGAAGAGGGGAAGAATTCAGTGAGAGAATTCGGGGCGAGAAGGGCGAGACGTCTTGGCAGGCGACAATGGGGCTCATACTATCGCACATTTTTACGATTTTTTTACGATTCCGCGCATGGCAATGGCAGGGTTCAGTTCGGGGGAGTCGGGGGCAGTTTCTGTCTGCAGAGTATGGAGTACTTGCAGCCCCGAATCGACCGATGCAGGCATCTTGCCGACGACGAACTCTGTCTGTTCGTCTCGACAATAACGTTACAATGGCCTGGATGGCTCGAGTTTGATTTTCTCTTGTCGGGAGAAGAAGAGTGGTTCTTGTCACTTATCATCTTACGTTTTCTCTGGTATTTTCTCTGGTTCCTCATCTATCTTGCAGTGGTCCAGAGCGACCTGTTCGTTCGACCCAAGCGAGTCAGCTTTATTTTGTTCTCCTGGTCCTTTGGACAGGGCTTTCGAATATTGAACATGGCTGGACGGGCGGTCGACTGGACGGTCGGTCGACTGGACGGTCGGTGAACAGACTTCCAGTCTTCCAGCCTTCTTTTCTTGCTTCTTGTCTTGTCTCCCTCCCTCTCTACCCTTACGCCCGTTGCATCGACACACGGTCCTCTCTGTTGATCGTGATAGTGATAGCCTTGCGAGGATCGTCGTCTGTTGGGACTCCGAGGAGGATTTCCCAGTATTGAGTAAAAGGAAGTGCTATTCCCGACTGCCTTTGCGTCTTTGTCTTGCCCTCTTCGTTTCCATTGCCGGCTGCGTTCCCGACAATGGGAAGATGCTGCAGGTGGCCGTTTTCGTCGTCTATCTTTTGCCCAGCGCTCTGTTTCGTCGCCTCGTTTCTTCCTTCTCGTTTGAACTGCTTGGAGCGTTTTGAGCGTTTGAGCGTTCGACCCGGATGCCGGAACAAGAGATCGTCGTTTCGCTCGAACGGTCTCCTGGTTCTTTTGCGGCCTTTTTGTCGTCTTGCAGATTTCCCGTTTCAAAACATTTTGCCTCTCCAACGTTCCTACGTTGATCTATTTTTGCAAAGCCCAACAAACTGAGAGCTTCCGCGCACAGAAGTTCCTTGTCCTCGTCCTCGGTGTCTGCAACGGCCAGTGCTCGGTGTGTTTGTGTCTGTTCTTTGTGTTTGTCTCTGTTCGTGTTCTTCCCCTTTGTGATACCTTGCGTCTTGGAGACGATCCTATTTCTCTCGGCATTTCAGGCTCTTCCAGGGGGCACCAAAAAGAACAGGGCTGGACACGTTTTTCGTTTTTCGTTCTTCGATCTTCATTTTTTGGGTCATGGGGTCCAAGGGCGGGCTATCAACTTCCTTCGTCAAAGGAGCCGACATTGCTTTTCGTTCCTTTGCTCCTTCACCGCTCTGCCTTTTTTTGCTCCTGTGCTCGAGCCTACGACAATCTTTGGTTCATAAGGCTACCAAGCCCTATCACGATGATTGACACCCACGGACTGGCGCTTGTGGAAGTCGAAATAGTGATCTTGCGTACTTTTATGCCGAGAGTCTCTAACGGTTGGTGCAGCGGCCGTGCTGTGTAAAAAGTGAGAAGCGAGGCTGTTGAGATTGCTGAGCAAGTTGTTATCACAAAAAAGACGAAATGGGCATCGTGACGCTCATCTCTTTTGTCACTGCTGACCTTTTCTCTTCACAAAAGAAAAACGTGGACATGTCGTCCTTCCCCAATACGGTCAAGACCAATGGGCGTCATACTCGCTCTGTCTGTCTTTCTGTTCTAAAAACTGACACAGACAGCACGCTGGTAGGGCGGGCCGGTGTCTGAAACGCACTATCAACGCACACTATGAATAGTGTCGCGCAAAACTGTTGTGGACTCTTCAACTCCTCTCAAAAATAGTAGCGGCGGTGACGGCGACAGTGGCTCCCAGTATGCATTCTCTGCGAAACATGGCACTTGCCTCTTTGGGGTGTTATCATTCACACAGGCTCCCTGTCCTCTCGGCTTGTCCATCAAGAGGCAAGAACAAATGGGCTTGGGCCACTCTGTGGCGTTTTCATGTCAACATACGTATTTTGATGAACCCTCGAGACTTGTTTGTCAGTTCGGACCACCCGCAAGTTCGCAACGGCCGCGCATCCTTTTCGAGTCTATTTGCGTTTCGTTTAGTGTGTCGCCATGGCCGTCTGTTTCACGCTTTGCACAGCTTGCTAACCGTTTGTTTCCAAGAGCTTATTGATGTCTCGCGATGCTTTCTTTTTCCCCGTCTTGACTTGGCCTCAATTGCTCTTAGCTTTCACCATGCTGCACACTTACTGCACATTTATTTTTATATCACCGGCACCGGTCGTCTCGGCGTGCCGCGAATAGTCTCGTCGCTATCCGTGCCCTTGTTGATCCCATTTTTATCACACCTCTTCTTGACGCTTTGTCGCCTTGCATATTTTTGTGTTGAGAAATAAAACTCGGCTTTCGGTTGTTTTGTCTTCACCTTGGGAGCTGCATGAACAGATATTTTTCGGCCTTTTCAATTACGGCACAACCGCGGAACCGCGTCCGGCCCAAAGAATTAAAGATGGACAGTCCGAGAGCCAGTGTCGCGCGACGAGGCAATTAAGTTAGAAGCTCAACAGGGTGGTAGCGAGAAGCAAAAGATTAAGTGATGGAAATAAAAGAAGCCCAAAAAAGAAACCAAAACGCAACGGCGGACTGCAACGTTGGCGTGAACTCAAGGTAATTAATAGCAGAACGCGGGAGGAAGAAGGAAGAAAAGAGTGCTTTGCGCGTCAGTGCGGCGAGGAATCGAACAAATCCCTCGCCCAAGATGCTGCAAAATCCCAAAATACACCAAAAATATCAGAGGTCCTTTGTCGACGCGTCCCAGTGTGCCGGCATCGTTACTGCGTTCTTTGCCTTTTTCTGTGCCTTTTTTGCTTCTATTTCGCACTCAAACTGCAACAACGGCAGACACGACTGTGCGCTGCAGACGATCGGTCAATTGTGCACGCACATAAAAATAATTTACTGTGTACTTGTATATTTTTTCCCGGGAAAGGGGAGCGGCCCCTGAGAATAAATGACACACATAAATGAAGTCCTTTACGCAAAGGGCGCAGTAATATTCCGTATATCGCGAGAACAGACAGGCGACGCGTTGCCGCTTGGCGATGGCGATGGTGATTCGGCTCTTTTCTGGCCCTCTTTATCTCAATGTCCTTTATCTGTATCCAGCCTCTTACCTGGCTCTGCCCTATCGCCTTCCATGGTGTTTTCTAGAACGGCCGCCCGCGTCGAGCCGCCAAAACGAAGCGAAATTAAATACCATGCATGTCGTGGTGTCCGTCAATGTGCACTTTGCTGTGCACCGCTAAAATGCATCCCACTTGTACACAGTATTCCCTTCATAGGGCCGTTGCCAAGGCCCCATTTGGCTATGACAGGCGCACAAACTCACAGAAAAGGGCAAAGGTGTAAAGATATCGACAGCACTTGCCTTTCTGCAATCTCATTTCATTGCATCAAGTCCACCAAAATGCAGATATTTCCCGCGTGGCTTTGCCTTGTGTCAGCAGATGCCGTTCTGGACTTGCCAGGGAATACCTTGCCAACAGAACCTTGTCCATCTTTGACAAGTGCGTAGTAATAGATACCCTCTCTCTCTCAATTGAGGTGCTTTCTCTCCTTGACAATGCATTGCCGATCGTCTTTTCGTTCTCTTTTTGCCATGTCCTTAATCGTCTTGTCCCTCGATATTCAGTCTTTGGTTCTTCACCTTTTTTTACCTGCCGTCCATGGTCCACCGCGTGCGGCTTACCGTCTTGACTGTCAATCGACGGTTGTCCGTCAACCACCGACCGCCTCTCATCTGGTCTGCCGTCTCTCGTCTCTATTTTGGCCCATACCCATATCCATATCCGTATCCGTATCTTGGTCGACTGTGGGTTTTCTGGTAGAGGGCCCAGCAAGGTGAAACAATGCTGTCCGAAAGATATTTTTGGTTGACGTACGTTGCTGTCGTCGTGGACAGAAAAAGCCTCGTAAACGTAAATGCGAGGTTGCATTTGCTACCGAACAAAATTTCGAACGTCTGTTCCTCCCCTGGAGAGGCTGGTAATCAATGTTGCTTTGTGAAGTTGCTTTCTTCAATGAAAGAGACGTTATGAACGGTGCAAGTGAACTCGTTGAGGAAATGATCTTCAATATTCATTTTGTCTTTTTGCGTGGGAAGTCTCCTTGCCTTTTGTTCAATTGCCTCCCCCGTTACACTCGTTCACCAGTCTCTGCATATCGACGCATGTCAGCCTGCATAAACACCGGCCGATGTATCCCTCCCCCTTTTTTCGTTCTCTCTGAGCTAGACGGCGGAACAGGCCGTCTCTTTCCAATGAAGTTTTGTGTGTGATTTCAGTGTGCACTTGCTGATGAAGCATCCGGGGGTTGGCTGACAGAGAAATGCTAGCCCACACCAATGGACAAGTGCTGAGAGAAAAAGAGCGGGACGTCACCTCACTATGATGCGTGGAGTTTTTTTCTCTTTCTTTTTCAGACAGAGTTCTCTTGTCACTTTGTAGTGGCCGTCTTCCCGTATGATACTTCCAGACATACAGTGTAAATTGACAATGGGACGACCAGTCACAGTGATCGTGTGCTTTCTCTCTCAAAGAAGGAGGTGCTTCTGGGAGCCAACAGGAGACTGCAAAAAACCAAGGCCGGCCATGCATCGTACCTTGCACTAAATTCTCACAGGTACGACGTTTGATGGGAAGAGAAGTGGAGACGAACAAAAAAGTGCAGACGAAAGAGAGTGCTGGAGAACAGTTGAGACCGTCACAGTGTCTTTTGCGTTTTGTGCACAATTGTGACGGGCCAATGATGCTGTTGAATTGGCTGTTGACATCGCGACACAACCGCAAAAGACTTGTTCGTTCTCCTCGTACATCGTACACTAAACGCTGCCAAACAGTGACAGTCTCAAAGCTTTCTCCAACTCGTCCAGCCTCCCGCCGCCAGATCCCAACGGCGTCATCTCAGTGGCTGGCCGATAGACTCAAGAACCCTGTCGAGGTCAGTCGAGGTTTGTCGGGGTCTGTCTTGACCTGTAAAAACGCCAGAAATGCCTGTTGAGCCTGGCTCCTGGAAAGCCCAGAAACGCCCACAACGTGCGGGCGCCACCAAAACAGCCAAATCGGCCAGTCAAAACCGTTGGTGCAGGGGGTTTCGAGCGCCACTGAAGAAAAGAAGAGGACAGAAAAGGCGGAATTGACGGAATCGACAGAAATCTCGACCACTTGCCGTGATTCCATTGCACAACAGAGAAGCACAATTCTTCACCCCCATAGGACCTTTTTCAGGGGGGCTCGTAAGACGCTGTCGTACACAACTGTATCAGCCACTCGACTTTGAAGAAGGGACACGGAGTCAACGGACAGAAGAACGTGCGGCGCACGCGAAAGACAGAAAGGACAGAATAAAAAACGGCTGCCAAGGAGGGCCAGGCCCCCCGTTACCCATTGCCATGGCTGGTGACAAGGGTCTTCCTTGCGCGATACGGACGCGAGGGGCTTCTGGAGAGGGAGACTGAAGAAAAAGGCAACCAAAGAGGACTGAAGAAAAAGATGCAAGGTTTAGCCACGAGGGCAAAGGACAAAGGGACGCTTTTTGCTTTCTTTTTTTTGTCCGTATTCTTTCGTCAACAACTCGTCAGTGTTTGCAAGTAGCCAAGATGGACAAGGGTGGTCGGTTCACGAATACCTTTATGCGGTAACCACCCGTTACCAAGATACGAGTACTGAGGTACACCCGCCGCCGTATGTATTTCGTCGTATGTTCTCCCTATCCTTTGCATCGCATCTTATGCCCAGGGTTTGCTTTTCAGTGGGTGCGTGTCCTGTGGCGCAAGGCTTTATGCCGTGGACGCGTCCTTTGCCAGCACAAGCACGCGTACGACAGTACTTTCTCTCTTCCAGCCTTCTTCAGCCTCTTGGCTCCAACTGTCTTTTCGCTTCTCTTCCCCTTCGGTCGTAATGCCCGTGCTCTTGCAGGAAAATGACGGCGGCCGGTCTGCAAGGTATTCAATTAACACTTTACAAAAGATTTCTCTCTTGTCTGCAAAAGTTTGCATGCCCGCAATGGATGCAGTGCAACCCAACGCAGCCTCTTTTTCTGTGCGAGGTGGACACCCTCCATTTCTCTTTTGAAAAGTGGCTTGACTCTCTCGACTCTCTTGTCTGGTTAGCATTGATGAAAAGAAGACATTGCAGAAGAGGCAAATGCAGAATGCAGACAAAGATCAGATTCGCCGAGGAGATGGCTTGTGATTTTGGAATCTTGCCTGGACTGTCTACTTCTCCACGTTTACACACCCTCTTGCTCAAAAGCCACCCGAAAATCCTGGGGAAGCAAGCACAAAAAGGAACGAAAATGACGGAATAGACGAAAATCAAAATCATGAAATCCCTCGAATGAAGACAAGACGAAAACAAATCCAGCCTAGCCGGCCCCAAGATCAATAAAAAAGAACCATAAAACACATTAAACCATGCCGCCTTCATTGACAGATTCCGGGGAAAAGAGGAGACCATTGAGGCGGAGAAGAGGGGAAGGGAATCCTAAATGCGTAGAAATTGGGGCACACTCACCAGTAAAAGAGATGAACTGTGAACTGTCACAAGCAAAAATGCAGAAAATAGAGGCTGTGCCGACCGACGAGCGGGCTCTAAATGACTCGATGGGGACTGGTGGCGGCGACCAAGACCGCAAGTTCGACTAGATGTGGATTCGTGTACTTTTCATCCTCCAAAATACTTGGTTGTACAGAGTACTTGGAAAAGCACATGAAAGGCAGACCGAGTGGATGGGACCGACGAGAACAAACGCAAGCGAAAAAGACAACTCAAAAGACAAAAAAAAAAGACAACCCCTGCCCGTGGTTCTCTGCCTTGCCTTAAATTCCCAGTGGGTTGGGTTGAAATCATGGGCATGTCTCCATTTTGTTCTGCAAACCGGTTCTGTCACTTGTTCTGTAGCTTTGTTCTGCAGCCCTTTTTTCGGTTGCCTTTTCTCTGCATAACAAGCGAAGGCGGGGAAGTGAAGTGTGTCAGTGACGATGACGACGATGTTGAGAAACTCGGTCTCGGTCCACCGAAGCAGAGATGCATATTGATTTGATGATCACGAGGTGTTTCGTACTGCCAATGAAACAAACCCAGCAATCCCTTGCGATGTACGACGCAAGTCTTTGTAGCTTGCAGTCTCCCTTTCATCACGACATATGCCCCTCTTATGTATTCGTCTAGTTTGTCAACACACCCTTTTTTCTCTTGATTTTCATATTCTTCAAAAGTCGTCCACACCACCTCTTCACCGCCTGGTCGGCATCGGCATAGATTTCGTCGGAGGATTTGCAGATAAAGGGAGCACAAGCCAAAGCTCGGGCATAGAAACACACAAAAAAAGCACGAGCATGAGTGAGCACGAGCATCAAGTGTGTGTATGCGCATAAACACCGAGACTTGTGAGAGTGTGAGAGTGTGTATGAAAAGTGAAAGAGTGTGGGTGTTTTGGGTGGTGTGCATCTTTTCCAGCCACACCAAAATGCAGCACTTGCACATCTTGTGTAAAAACCGGGGAACTTTGTGAGGGAAAGAGAGAGACAACACAGACTCACAGACTCACAGACTCACAGACTCACAGACAACACCGACGCAGATAACGGGAAACACAGACAATGCTCAGTGCCGTCAAGACCGGGTATATGGACTGGTGGACAATGCGCTGCAAACTGCCGGGTCGATCCGCGGGGATGTGTGCTCTCTGGCGTCCTATTGATATCGTTGAGCTGTCTTTGAATTTGAGTTTTGTTGTGTTTTGATTTGCTTGTCCTTTTGTCTCGCTTTTGCTTGTCTTCTGCCCCTCCTTGCCCTTTCTTCCTTCTTCTCAGCTGGCAAACGCCACGTCCGTCATTCTATTGCTCGATTTTGCCCTTTTTGTCTCGTATGCTCGCTCGTCTATCGACCATCGTTTGCCCTTCATCGGTACTTGTCTCGCCCTGTTGTCTTGGACAAGCGTAAAATACCAGAGGACAGCAAGTAAGAGAAACACTCGAAACTCCAACACAGTAAAAAGGATTCTCCAGATTTTTGACAGTGGCTCGGGTGGCTTTCTGCCGTTTGCTCGACTGCCGAGCTTTGTCTGAGAAATAGGGACTTGAAGGGCCCTTTGGAATCCAGAGAACCACTGGGACTCTTTTGCAAGGTGAGACATTTGCGGCTGGGAGACAGCTGGGAAGTTCCCTGGCAGGGGCCGATCCAGGGAGGCAGGTGTGAGATATAGTGGGGTTGCTGTTGCGGTTTTAGGACTTTTTGGGGCACCTCAGGAACTCCCGGGGCATTTTGGCCCATTTTAGTGATTCATCGAGAAAGTTTAAGAGAGTTTTGACACAGAAAATTCTCCTTGCGATGTTCAAGGTTTTCTCCAGATGTTTCTCGCGATGTGCTCGGATGATGTTCAGGGAGACTCAGACCCTCTCTAAAGAAGTCTTTTGACTCTGAAGAAGATCTCTAGGAGCACTAGCCGGCCGATCTAGGGAGCCTTTGGCCCTTTACTCCCCAACTTCACAGAAGACGTTGGCATCAACGGCAGTTGTTTGCTTGTTGGATCATTTTTGACGCCTTGACAGTTTGTCAACGTCCGTCCGTCTCGAGCCGTCTCTCCAGCGGATACCAGGACCGCGCCAGAACGGCAGACAATGCACCAGAACGGGTAAAATCTTGCGCCAGACGAACCCGCCCAACGGTCGACCGTCGACTACGACGGTGCCTTTTTCCTTGTCTTTTTTTTGTGTCCATTTTGCGCCCTATTCCTTTCACTCTGACGATTGCGACTGCGACAGTTTCTCCGTCCGGCGTCGATCGCTGGGTCCGTAAGGGGGCGTCAGCGGGCCAAGGCCCACGGTTACCCATCCATGACGGACGGCATATGAGGATATTGCTGATGCTGTAGATGCTCTGTTATTTTCTCAATTGCTCTCTCGACTCTCGATGCCGATATTCTTTTGGAGGCCAACCACAGGGAGGGAAGGATTAGGCAGTCTCAACTCACCTCACGATGCTCCGGAGCAGCCACGAGTAATATCACAAGCAAATATATGCTTGTCCTTCGCGTATTCTTTACTTTTGGCACCGTCGAAAAGTCGAGGACCCGTCTTTTACACCAAGTTTGACGTGCAAGTCGAAAAACGCACCAAAATGCACCCAATCGCGTCCCTGCACTATCTGGACTATCGACAAATCAGGAAAGGGACAGACATGCAAAATCGACCAGGCGGTGGAGCGAGCCGGGGAGTCAAGGGGGGAAGGAGAAGAAGAGAGGCGAAAGACTCGAAAGAGAAGGCACAAAAGTGAAGAAACGTCGCCCACCGGCCGTTTGGTTTGGGCAACACCAACCCCTCGTCTCGTCTGTTGTGTTTGTGTTTCCTTCCAAAGAGCCCTGTGCCTTTCTTGATTCCCAGCACTCCGTATCTTGGTGCCCGCGATACCTCGAGGTTCCTTCCCTCTTTGGCTCTTTCCTCTTTCTCTCTTTTCCCTCGGACCCACTTCCCACATCCACACACGCAACAGAACCAGCCCTGGTCCACTCCCACCTTCCACCCCTGCTTCTTTCCTTTCCTTCTCTCTCTTTTCTCTCCTGCGTCTTCTGGTGCCTCGCTCCTTCCTTCTGCGTCGACTGCTCCTCCCGTCCCTGACTGGTCGAGACTTTGAATCGGTACCTGCCTGGGCGGGCTGGGCCTTGTATCCTGCTGCCCCAATCAGCGCGCCGAGGTACCCCATCTACACGCGACGCTCACGTACATTTAATACCAGGGGCTGCTTTTTGGGGGCTCTTTTCCATCCTTTTGAGATGGAGATGGGCTTCCGGGGTGCCTGTCGCGCGACCAGGCCTCTTGGCCACCATTTTGTCGGTAATCTGTGTGGACTGTGGGCGACTGCGGGCGACTGTGGCCAGCCTGTGTGGCCTGTCGAGCTGTGCAGCGTATCATCGTAGGCAGGAGCGACTTTTTGCCTCCTGCATTTTTTTGCCCATTTGCCTCTTGCTCTTTCCATAGACTGAGGTCCAGGCTCGCGGTCGGCCGTCGCATGCCCCCTATTCCTCTTTGCCTCTTTCTTGACCTTTTCTTACTCTTCACTTTCTTTTCACTCTGTTCTCTCGTTTCTCTCTTTTGCAGCGTAGCCTCCAATTTCTGCCACCAAGCATGCTACAGCCACTCACAATGCCGATCAACATCCTCAGCAAATCTTTTGCTTCTTTTGCGCGCATATCCGACCTATGAGCTATCCGAGCACAACTTGCTATTTTGCAACAAAAATTCAAATGCCGCCGTCAGTATGCTTCGCCGCATGCACTATCCTCAAATAAAATACTAGAAGACACGGGGCACGAAAAGTGACGAAATAGCCAAGGCCCTGTGCAGTGGCCCTCTTCATTTTCATCACAGCCCCTCGAGCCCCCTCAAGCTTGGGCGGCGCAAGTGCAAAGATCAAAGAGAGATAGAGAGATCCCTTCCTCTCCAAAATAAGTTCCAGGGGCCAGGGGTACACTAACAAAATGGACTCCGATGCTAGTGAAAGGGCACTAACAACAAGTGTCAAGCCTACGGAGACCAGCGCGTTTTTGCTTTTTGCCCATTTGGCTATGGCAGGAAAAAGGAACCAAAAAGGGCACCAAGACAGCAGTTTACACTAACGGTCGACAGGTGCTATTCGTTCAAACCCCATCTCCAATGGACCAAAGTTCCCACCAGGGGCTTGTTTGGTGGCCGGTGGTGGCCCCCAGTGGGTATTTTCTTGTGGGTTGAACGACATTCCCCTCTCTGGGCTCTGATGCTCGCTGGTCTCTGATCTGATGCTCTCGGTTCGAGTCCAAGTTCCGGCCCCTTTCGTCGTCGAGTCAAGTCCCGTTCATGATACCTGATACTGGAAGTCAGACGCGATTCTTGGGTGCTTGGACGGGCAATATCAGCAAGAGATAGCCGTACCAGGAGCTCACCAAAAGGGTCCTTGACGTTTGCAACTGTTCGTTGCCCGACCGTGTCTCTATTTTTTGCTTTCCATGTATGTTTTCCGTGTCTATCTGCCTCTTGTCCGAGGCAAGGGAGCACAAACACAAAACAATGCCGTGTTATACGGGATCTCTTTGTGTTCACAACGTCCTTTTCAAATGGTCCACTCGCAACCTCTGCCTCCCTGGGAAACGGCTCTCAGTCATGAACTGGCAGTCTGGTCCATACAAAACACAAAATAGAAAATACACAAAACTGTGTCTCTCACAACCACAGGGATGGGCCGTCAAAAAAAGTACACGGCAGTCTGACGGGCAAGGTACTTCCCGTCGAGACGTGAAGAAGAAAAAGTGAACAAAAGTCGACCAGTCTCGACAGTGAAGAGAAAATGCACCAAAAAGACAGGACAGACAGTGATGGAGACAGAGGAGGCAAGAGAATCCACACAGAGTGTGATCTGGGACGGGGAAAGTGAACCGACAGGGGGGCAGAGGGGGGGCCCATCGAGAGAGGGGAGGGGGGTGAGAAAAAAGATGAGGCGATCTCTTTTTCTTTTTTTTTCTGTTATTCAATCCTCACTATCCTCTCCGTGGTCCTGGCAGGGTGTGGCCCATTCACTCACAGACTCACAGGCACAGACACTTTCCCATTGTTCCCCTTTTGGTGTTCTTGTCCCTCCCCTTTCTCTCTTTTTCTCCTCCACCCACACACCACACACACCATACTACCGCACCCAGTACCGTGCCCCAGTCCCCTTCTCTCTCCTTCGCGAAGCATACAAATGATTCTGGTCCGCCACCACCACAACCTCCGCTTGGACTCCCGTTTTTATTCTTTCCCTTTTCTCTCTTTCTTTTTAAATTCTTTTTCTCTCTTGAAAAATTAGAAGACGCGTTATATCGTCGAGCTTCATTTTTCATTTCTTTCTTCTTTCTTGTTGTTATATCTCTAGTATCTTCTTAATACATCTCTTCCCACTGCGACTCTTCAGCGCCACACGCCTCTTCCGTCCCTGCATTTTCCTCTTTCGGCGTTTCGACTACCTTACATCGCATCTGTAGCAACAGAGAAAATCTGCAATCGACTAGCCACCTCGACGACCACCTTTGAACAAAGTCAGAGAGAAAAAAAACAGGAACACGATCGAGACGCACAATGGAAACGACGGCCTGAACCACACTCTACGAACACGACTTTTATCTGGACGACGACTACCCGGCCTGTGCAACGGTCACCACTTCCTTCCTTTCCTTGGTTCCTCCAGCATCCGGATGACAGCTTCGCACAACAATAGGTTGCGGACGCAAGTTTTCTCGTACTTCCTGTGTACTCTCACCTCTTTGTCGCTAAGCCTTCTTCACTGAAGAGCTTGCCACGTTTCTTTTATTCTCTCTTTCTCGGTCTCTTTTTGTCGACATCATTTCATTCTTTCCGTGGACGGACATCGCCGGTCAGCCTTGGAATAGGACAAGAAAAATCCTTCGGAGGGAACCTACAGAGAGTAAAACACGATACTCTCTCTCGACGAAGCCGTGTCGTACAAGCGTTCGACATTTTCTGGGCCCCTCATCTCACTCGACCGCAGCTTTGAGGAAGATCGCACAACAGACAGACGGTGTCTCCTCTCTGAAAATCGAAAAGGCGATTTAAGAGGAAGCGTCGCGTTTTTCGCATTTCCTCTTCGTTTTTCTCAAACAACACCCGCACAGAGCGTCACAGCAAGACCGACCGCCCACCATGTCTTGCATTGCGCCGTTTCTGCCGGCGAACGACTACAACAACTCGAAAGGCTGTAAGTGATTGGTATTTGCGCAGCGAAGAAGGCACTGCAAATCGAAAAAAAAAGGAAGAAGAAACACGGACAACTAACAGAAATCTCCAGTCATCGAGGGCCGGTTATGTTCGAACCTGACCGGCACAACATGTTGTCTGCCGTGCCCACTCGCCGACTGGGTCTACCCGGACAGCTTCCACACACTCGGCCTAGCAGCTGACTGGATCGCCGTCATCAGTTCGATTTGCTGTATCGCGCTCCTGCTGTCCTGGGCCTTCTTGCCCGTTGAGAAGACCTACCGCCACTACCTCAGTATCTGCCTGACGATCAGCATCATGTTTATGAACCTCGGTTTCGTTATCCCGCTCGCTGGCCAACCCGACCAATGCGCCGATTCCATCACGCCTAATGGTATGCACTCGAGCAGCATCTGCGGTGCTTCTGGTACTCTGCTCATTCTCGGTGGTTGGTCTGCTATTATCTGGGTCTTTTTGCGCTCGCTGTCTCTGCATCTGCAGATTTGCTGGCAGGTTGTCGTCGGCCGCAGCTTCATGTGGGTGTCGCACGCGACCGGCTGGGGCATTCCCATTCTCGGCACTGTTATGGCCATCGTCTTTAGCGGTGTCTCGTTCCGTTTCGGCACGACTTGCCACATCAACCACGAGAACAGTTTGGCCGATCTCTGGATTCCGCTGCTCGTCTTTGCCGGCCTGTCCATTGTCGTCCAGCTCATCACTTTCGGCTACTGTATCAAGGTCTACCTCGCCTCGCTCAACGATAACACCGCCTCGACCGAGAACTCGGGCCTGCCGACGTACAGCAACAGCATCCGCACGATGACCCCTCGCCAGGCCTACCGCCGTGTCCGCCGCGTCATCCAGCTCCAGTGGCGCGGTATTGCCATTGTGCTTATCATTGTCACCGATGTCATCTTCTTCAGCGTCGTCTTCGTCTTCCAGGATAACACTGTTGCCGCCATCAGCGCCGACCCGACCAAGGCCACGACCTGGCTGATCTGCCTGGCCACGCACAACGGCGACAAGAACCAGTGCCTCAACGATGCCGCGCCCTTTACCGTCAACGAAGCGACCGTCGGCGCCGTTCTCGTACTCCTTGCCGTAAGTATAATACACAAAGAACTAATTTTTTATTGTAGTAACAAGCCTCTAACACCTCTAGATGAACGGTATCTGGGTCGTTTTCCTCCTCGGCCGCTGGTCCATGATCCACGGCTGGATCGATCTGCTCACGCCTGCGTCGCGGCGCACCGCTAAACACGAGTTCGTCTCCGTCGATGCACGGCTCGACGACCTCAAAAAAGACACACGTTCGTACGAGATGCTCTCGCGGGATGCCTCCTCCTCAGTTATGGAGGCGGGCGGCGGTGGGAAGGGTCAGGGTCTGGATGCCATGACCATGAACGCCTCCGCTCTCAACAAGGACAACGACATAGTAACCAGCTTTTCCTCACCAACAGGCGTCACATCGAGAGCTGCCATGTCCCCCTCGATGGCCAGCCGGGGACCCGCGGGTGGTATGTCGTCCATGTCCCCCGGGTCGATCCATGAATCCACGCGCGTGGCCTCGCCGCCCCCGGCCGTCATGGACCTCAGCGCAGCTGCTGGCCTCGGCCTCAGCAACAACAACAACAACCGCGGAAGCAACGGCGGCGACACCATCGGCATGGGCTACAACGGTAGCAACATGAACAGCAACAGCCACGGCCGCTACGGCAGCCACAGCAGCAATGTCACCGCAGGCGCCAACAACAACAACAGCACGCCCAGCGGCCGCCGCACACCCGACTACTTTGGCCAGACGGCGCGCTACAACCCGCCCGCACGGTCCTTCTCCAACCCGCGGCCACCGACCGCCAACTCCATGAACGGCCCCAGCGGCGCCGGCTCCTTTGGCAGCCCCGCCGGCAGCAACCGCACATGGGACGCCAGCCAGACGTATGCACGCGCAACGTCACCACCGACCTCGCCACTAGCAGGCGGCCGCTCGGAGCCTATCCGGAGCCACAGCCGCTTTAGCAGCCGGGGCGAGAGCCGGGGCGGTAACGACTACGATATCGAGAACCGCCACCCGCTGGGCATGAACCGGATATGAGAGAGACATACTCTCCAAATCCCCTAACCTTTATTCAACACTCTCCTTTAAAAGCCGCCATTCGTTTGGCAGGCTGTCACACATGACAAGGGCTTCCATCACCCTTGCATCATTATACCAACATATACATCTGTTGCTTTTATTTGCTCTTTCTTTTCTTTTGTTTTTATTACCCTTTTTTCCTTGTTCATACCCCCATTCTTCTTTTTCTACTCTTTTTCTGACTTTTGAGCGACTTCTTTCTTCTCTTTTATATTTTTATCCATCTTTTTCACCCTTTCCACCGTCGGTATTCTTACTTTGTCTGCCGATGAGTGTGTATTGTCACTGTACCATTGTTGTATATATGGGAAACCTCAACAAAAACTTCCTTTGGAAAGGCGGAACTCGGTCTTTTGGGAAAGCCAAAAAACCACTCAATCACTGACGCGATTCATGTTTCGGGCGTCTCTTTTTATATATCTTTTTCTTGTTATTACTTTAGGGCTTATGAAGGGAAGGAACAAATAATGGGATGGAGGACGAACGAGATGGAAAAAAATGATGACAGACAATCTTGAAGAGACAAGAGACTCTGGTCTTCATTCTTCCAACGTATATATATACACCATACAATAAAAACAAAAGCATAATTTGTCAAAACACCTTTCCATACAAGTGACGAAAGAAACATAAAAACAAGATGGCTTCACGCAGGCGCCTTACAATCATGGCTTTTGTCACATGCGAAAGCAACCGACTAGATGGGCCATCAATTGTCCGGTTCTCTGTTATTATTCATACATTTTTCTACCTTTGTATCTGAAAGGCACATGACACACTTCCCATTCTGTCTTTCCTAGAAGACCGACAACAACGTAAGAGCACTCTGGGTTACAGCCGTCGGTCACCGTTTGTAGTCAAAGATGACGGCGATCGTGTCAGTTTTTTAGGTGGCGCTAGGCAGTTTTAGGGGATGAATTCGTTGTGACAGGACGGCTCTTTTACGCTTCTACGCTTACAGGCCGCCCACTGAAAAAACTACGCCAGAGCCTAGAGCGCGGCCAGAACCGTCGGCAGCGCGGGGTCTTTGGTCGTCCGTCCGCCGAATGTAGCATCGCGGGGTACAAAAGACATTGCGAATCGTGCTAGACAACAATTCATTTATATGAGTATTTTGCAGTGAAGAGGTGATTGCTAGGCAAGTCAGGTCACTTCTCTGAGCAGTCCTGAACCTTGTGGGGCATCTGATCGGGCAGAGGAAGAATATACACATCCCAGAAGCCCAAGAAACTTACGACTGCAGGCGGGAGAAAAGGGTAAGGCGGGAAAACTCTTGTGCAGAAGCGCAACGACGGACATAAAAATGGCAAAAATCTACCCAAAAAGAGAAGAGGAGATAGAGAAACGAGAATCAACAGTGTGAAGAAAGACAATAGGAGAGATGCCTTGTAGAACACAGGCTGGCCTTATAAGAGTGCACAAACAAACCATGAAGTAAACGAAACACGAGGAAAGGAAGCACGGTTGGTTTGTCTGCCTAGAGCCTGGCCATGGGATCTAGAACAAAAGTGACAGAAGTGACAAGAGGAAAAAGGATGAAAAGGCTGCCAAAGATGGACGATCAACAGAAAAGGACACAAAGGAAACAGCCGTTCGCATCCACCATAGGCAACACTGACAAAGCTAACAGACGACAGCTGTATCACTACTCAATGGGAATGTAAAAGAAGAAAGTAATACCCCGTAAAAGAAAGTAGAAGGTTGTCAGTCGAAGTCGCAAGTATAGTATGTAAAACGATTAGGCGCCTGTGAGGCGCCACAGAGACACCAAACACAGGCTGGGCTTGCCTTTCGCATTCCGGGCCTTCCGCCTGCAGGTGCGACCAGCGATCGCGTTCCCGACCACGCCGAAGGCACCGCCCTTACACACGGCCTTGCGTTAGACTGGTGGTTGCTCACTGCCAGTTCATCCTTTCACCTCGAAACTTTCATCCGTCGTTTTGCTTCTTTCTTCTTTGTTTTTTTCATCTATTTCTCTGAATTTTGGTTTCGATTCATTCACGACTGTATTATAGGTGGCGCAATTAGTGAAACAGAAATAGCGAAACATTGAAACATTGAATCGTCGAAACACGAACCCACCTTCACACTCACACACAACTTCACAGCCGCTGTGACCTCAACGTCGCCAGCCTCACCTTCAGTCTCTTCAACGTCGCTTTTTGCTGTCGCATCGCCTTCCAGATCGGCTGGCCTGATCTATCCGTGTTGGCCTCTCTCTGCGCCTTCCTCTTTTTTGGTTCTCCTGTCAATTGGCGCCTTCCTTGTTCGATCTCTTGCACCTGCCTCGCTCAACATCTCAGCGCACAACGCCCATCGCACCACCCCGCTCTTCAACTTCACATTCACTCATTCACACACCCAAGGGCGACGACAACAACTGCCCTCCATGTTGGCACGGTTCCAGTCCAACACG
This sequence comes from Sporothrix pallida, assembly GCA_021396235.1. Classification (NCBI taxonomy): domain Eukaryota; kingdom Fungi; phylum Ascomycota; class Sordariomycetes; order Ophiostomatales; family Ophiostomataceae; genus Sporothrix; species Sporothrix pallida. Next base: position 10,166 of record WNYG01000049.1, on the reverse strand, counting down.
GCCCGCATGCTCCTCATCCTGGGCATCCTCGTCGTCGGAGGTTTCATCCACTACCTATGGAAGAATGAGGCTGCACTCTCCGCGCCGTGGACCCCCGATGCCGGCGCCCGCCTCTTTGCCCAGCTACCTCTAGGCCGCCCAAAACCGGACTCGTTCATCGACCACTACAAGCTGCCCCTGCGCACCCGCGGCCGCAACATTGTCGACGCCGAGGGCCGCCGCTTCCGCTTGTCGTCGGTCAACTGGTACGGCGCCAGCGACGAGCACTACATCCCCGGCGGACTTGATGTGCAGCACCGAGACACAATCGCCAAGACGATCCGGTCGCTCGGGTTCAACTCGGTGCGCCTGCCGTATGCCGACGAGATTGTGATCCGGGACGCCGAGCTGGAGATCCCTGCGGACCGCGTGGCCGCCAACCCGGATCTGGTGGGCAAGAGCCCGCTCGACGTGTACGAGGCAGTCGTCACCTCTTTAACAAACGCCGGCATTGCCGTCATCATCAACAACCACATTACGAGCGCCACATGGTGCTGCGGCGCCGACCCGTGCGATGCCGGCTGGGCCAACGACCACCTGCCGGCCGCCCTGTGCCGCGTGCACCAGACCGAGGACGACTGGATTGCGCACTGGGAGACGGTCATGGTGCGGTTCATCGACAACCCCTACGTGGTGGGCGCCGACCTGCGCAACGAGGTCCGCGGCCTCTGGGGCACGATGAGCTGGGACAAGTGGGCGACGGCCGCCGAGCGCTGCGGCAATCGTTTGTTGAAATTAAGAAAAGACTGGCTTATTGTCGTCGGCGGCACCGAGTCTGGCAACGACTTGTCGGGCGTCACGCGCCGCCCCGTCCGCCTCGACCTCGATCATCGCGTCGTCTACTCCGCCCACGTCTACTCGTGGTCCGGCTGGGGCAGCCGCGAGGGCCGCTACGCCCAGCGCGGCTACGCCTCCTTTGCCGCCTCCATGCGCCGCAACTGGGCCTATCTGGTCGAGGGCAACCTGGACCCTGTCTGGGTCGGCGAGTTTGGCGCGCCGCACGAGCCGTCCGTCGGCGACGCCAACTACTGGCAAAACCTTCTACGGTTCCTCAAGTCCGTCGACGCCGACTTTGGCTACTGGGCCATCAACCCGCGCAAACCCGCCGCCAACTCCGAGGAGACCTACAGCCTCGTCGAGGACGACTGGCTGACCCCCGTCCTCGACTACCGCATGCGCGACATGTCCGAGCTGATGCAGCTGCAGACCGTGGACGAGCTGTAGTGTAGTGCGTGCATTGGTGTTGCGTTTGTTATGATCTTTTCCCATTTATGTTTTCTCTTGTCTCTCTGGGTGTGCCATCTCCCTTTATGATACCAGGCACCGGTTTTTTGTCTTTGTTTGCTTTCCATTTCGTTTGAGGATCTACGAATCTTTTGCCATCTACTCAATTTACACCTGCAGTATTTTCATTTCTTATCATTGTATAAATAAATACAACTTGTCTTGACTTTTTTTCTACGTGCCGTGCATCAGCTTCAAATGAGGCCAGTTTTCTCCTTTTGTCCCTTGTTCCTCGTCCCATTGGAGGCGGTAGACTGTCCCGCGATGTAGGATAGGCCGCAAAAAGGCGGCCAGACCGTGCATGCGTATTTGCTTCTTTTTATATCATTTTGTAAGGGGATGCTGCAAAAAAGGCCAATCGCTCGCTCTTTCCCGACTTTTGCCGACGTTGGGCTCTTGCCTGTTTTTTCTATCGTCTTTATCAATTCGACCACTTTCCGGATCCAAGGCCAGCTCTTGCCAGGCCGTCCAGTCAAATTCTGCTGTCAACCGTGTTGTCAACCGTTTGGTCAACCGTCCCTGGTCAATGCAGCCAGGGACGTCCCGCGTCTAGATCGTATTGGTCCAAGATGGGTGGGGGATCAAAAAACGATGCCGTAGATCCAATTCCACTGAATAGAGCGAGGCTTGGTAGGGAGGACAGAGTGCCAAGTCGGTATGCCTTTTCTGGCAAGAGTGTTAGAGCGCACCTGCCTTTGCATGTGCGTTTGGGCTCAGAGGGGAAGGAAGGCGCATGCTGCCTGCAGGTCGTCACATCTTATGAGACAACAGAATCACAGGGAAGGAGCATAGTAAGAAAGACAGGAGGAGTAAAGAAACACGATATCACAGCCGCTTTGGCCGCCCCAAAAGCCAGGGTATTTCGAGGTCGAGTTTATGATGTGTTTCTTTTCACTTTTGCAGTTGTTCTGACTTCTCCACACCAGCATGAGGCGTTAATAATGCTATTGGGAGCTCAACGGGCGCTAACGCAGGCAAGCTCTTCAACAGGTCACTTTTTCGGCCTCTCGCGCCTTCCCCCGCTAAAACAAGATCCCTGTGGCAAGGATATGATCAGTCTCTTGTGAGAATATCAAAGGGCAGGAACAATCCCATTCAACACACCGTTCTTGCCTCGACAAACAATATGTTCTGTACATCTATTCTCATGATGCACGTGGCCCCTATTTTGTTATTTTCAATCCCCTTCTTCTCTTCTTCTTAACTTGCAACTCCAACATTCACTGGCAGCCTTGCTCGAAACACCAACGCACATTTGTCACCCCCCTAGCTCTTTGTTATCTCGGCCTAACTATCCCCAAAATCCCTTTATCAGTGCCCTCTCGGCAAACTACTTAGTTGAGCCCCCCGCCTTCACCCGAATCGTCTCATCTTCCCCCAAAAAGCTGTACTTCTGGAAAATCCCCCCTCCTCTTCACTTATTGCCTTGCTATTTTTCTTTTGCGCGGTTCATTCCCTCTCGACTCTCAGGCTCTCCATATTGCTCCGTTTGCGGGACAGATCAAAGAGACAGCTATTCATTGCCATCTACGACATATATATTGGCGATCCGCTCCACCGTCAACAGCTCGCTTTCATTTCATCTCTTTTACCCACTGGTAGCCTAGTCCGGCCCGGTCCCTCGCGCCTCAATACCCATTCACTGACGATTCTTGGTTGTGCGCGGCCTTTGCGCTTTCGCACGTATCTTCCGTCCTTCATCTTCTTTTTTACCGAAACCACAACCACACGTGCGCAACGCTCGCTCTCCCATGCTCGCCTTGTCCTTCTCATCTCGATGCGCATTTTGACGCCCTCTTCGCAGTTGCTCCTACCGCCTCCCATGCTGCGACGCCGACGCCACGTTCTCCCGCTATTCGTTGTGTCTTGATCAGCTATTTGATCGGTTTCTACAGAACGCCCGCTTCGTCCTGACGATCTCCCAAGCTCCTCGCTTTCTTTCTGAAGGACGGCTCACTTTGCGATACCTCTCTCAATCACATCTCTCGAATACCCACCTCCTATCGTGAGCTTCCACTTCCATAAGGGTGCGCAAGACGCCCCGGTCGCACATCATAAATGGCCGACCACCAACCTACTACGCCGCCGATCGACAACGAACCCCCATCGCCGCCCCACGATTTCCCCGGGGTGGCAGCCGCTGCCGCCTACGACGACGATGACGATGATGATGACATCGAAGACGACTCGGACGATTCTGAGTTAGTGGCGGTTGGACCTGTTGTTTTGTCTCTGGTTGCCCCCGGAGGCACAGATGCGAACCTTCACCCCGACTTCGATCCAGCGGACCCGGCCGAAGCGGCCGCAGCGTTCGCCAATGCTATCGCCGGCCCCGTCACAGCAGACAACGCCAATTTAAACCCCTCACCTCCTGCCGTCCCGATCACCCTGCCGCCGGATCCGTACGGCGGCCGGGGTCGGTATTCGACACAGGATGTGCGCAGCGTCTGGGTGAAGCCAGTGTCGGGCTACCAAAGCATCGAAAGACGAGTACGAATTGGCGTCCACTGATCCCTATATTTCTTTCTCTTGCAAAAGCTAACATTGTCTACAGTTTGGCCCCAAGGCACGGGAACATATTTATGCGAAATTACACGGCAACTCCAACCATGGTGTCACATTGCAATCTGATGATAGCGACAGTGAGGATGAAGACGAGCATGTTAGCATCGCAGGCCACGGTAATAGTGGCAGCGATAACGACGACGGCATCGACAACAACGACGGAAGCGACGAAGACCTCCCCGATGCCAACAGCAACAGCAACAGCGACGGCTACGGCAGCACAGCGGGAAGTACACCATCTACTAGTACGCCTCCGCCGCTTAGCGACGCCGAGGCTTTGGAAAACGCATTTACATCTCTGAATGGTGGACCTCCCGGCGACACGGCTGCTCCAGAAGCGCCGCAGCCCCTCAATTTCCAACTCAATAAGCTCCTGGCCAAAACGCCCCCGAAAGTTCCAGGAATCGCCCGGGCGCGCATGAACCTCACTGCGCTGTCGCAACACTACAATGTAAGTGGCAGCTAAACAACTAATAATCCAACCCAATTTGCTAACGTGGCTCCCTATAGCTGTACTTTGCCGTCTACCACGACGAGATTCACGTCTTCCGCCCTCAGCCTGCACCCGAGATCCTTCGCGGGCCCCTGCTTGTCCTGAAGCCTCCTCCGACTGCCGCTGGCCGTCAACTGGGAGGGCACATGTCTCCGCGCTGCCCCCACCAGCCCAACCATATCAAAATCGGTGAACTTGGCGGCGTCGAGATTGTCCTGCTTGCCTATGATGATGGCGATGTTGTCGCCTATTATACCCGCCATATTGCCACCTATCTCGAAGAACAGCCAAAGCACCAGCACCTGCAGCGACGCCAGAAGAGGCCCACGTCGGGCAAGAAGGTGCCGCAGCCCTTCTTCAGGGAGACTGTAGGTATGACGGCGTGGGGCTTGGCCATTCACTCGCAGTCGCGCCTGATCGCCGTGAGTTCGAACTTGGCAGAAGTGAACGTGTTTGCGTTTGCTCTCCAGCCGCCCCACGCAGACGATCCTCTGCAGCACAAGACACAGCCGCTTGTGGTGCCTAGTTACGACCTCTCGCCAACAACATATGCCGGAGCTACCGCTCTCGAGCTAGAGTCGCTTCTCCGCATGCGCGATCGATATTGGCGCATCCTCCTACCTCTTGGACCGTCGGGCCACAATATTCCCAGCATCGACTTTATCAGCGACTCTAAGGGAATCGCTGAAAAAGTGGCTGCCATCGACATCAACGGAAGTATTTATATACTGGACATTTGGAAGGTGGGCAGTCGACCACTAAAGATTCCCTCGCCGCATCTTAGAGAGTGAGTATTATTGCTCCCCCTGTCATTTCATCCCACCATTTCACCGTTCTATTCTTGCTCACTAACCAGCGCCAACCCCGTCCGAAGGCATCTAGGTTGGGGCGTCATGATTCTCCCCATCAGCATGTTCCGTCTTACCAACAGGATGCCCGCGATGCCAGCCACTCAGTTGCTCAACCGTTACAACTATCCCAACATCGACGGCCACTTTTACTTTTCGTACCTCAACGATCCTGCGCGGCGGCGGCCCAGACCTGAGCCTGTGACCGTTTGTTTAGAGGACGACACAGGATCATCGGATAGTAGCGATGTCGACATGGACGACTATGAGGACGATACTGGGAGCGGCTACGAGACCGATCAGCCCACTGACGACGATGACGACGAGCACGACCAGGAATTTGACAGTTCGGAAGAGGGCGAGAACGACGACGACTCAGACAACAGCTCTCAAAGCGACTATATCGTCAAAAAAAGCAAAGGCAGTGCCGACTCACATATGCAAGACAGCTCACCTTATAGACACGCGCGGACCGATAGTACGGACAGCGCCCCATTCACCTACGATCCGGCGACGATGTCGAGAAATTGGGATGCCCTGCTTAAGAACCATCGCAATTCAATCTTCAGCTCGCCCGACTACCTCGACCTGAAAAAGGACGCCGCGTCGCCCTTCCACCTTGGCCAAATCATCTGCCCCAGCATCGGCCTGGCATGGCCCAATTCAAATTTGCAGAAGCTTATCGGGACGCTCAAGAACTCGCGCTGGCGGCTCAACCACAGCCGCGAGGAAGAGCTGCGCGAGTACCGCTTCCGCCCCTCCCAAGAGATTCGGGATATGGCGCAGCGGTTCTTTATCCTGCGCACGTACTCGGACACGATCGAGCTTGTGCGGACCGACCCCATGTCGAAGCCGTTCTATATCCATAACGTCATCAAGCCGCCGTCGCGCCTACCCTTTACGCTGTGGGACATGGGCCGCGATTTCCACCGGTGCAGTCTGCTCCACTGCATCCCCGAGATCAACCTCGTGTTTGTCGGCAACATGTTTGGCCGCGTGGCCCTGCTCCGCCCGATCAAGAACAACAAGACGCCGCACGACCCGTCGGCCGCATCAGACCCGCCAGACCACGCCTTCCGTGTCGAGTGGACGTTGCCGCTGGCACGCGATGAACAGCAAGGGCTGCGCCCTCCCTGCTGCTTGTTGGGTATAGCCGTCTCTGCCGTCCCCGAGCCCGGATCTGGCCGGTTTGGGGTCAACAACACGCGGAAACCCCAGAGCCAAGCGCAACGGACCAAGCGCTGGCGTCTGATACTGCACTACATGGACCACTCCATCTTCCAATACTACATTGAGGAGACCCGTCCAAAGGGAGTCCCAAGTCTGCGAGTCTATTAGGTGTACGCTCAATGTGAGAGCTATTGGTACTATTTTTTTTTTCTTCGAATTGCTTTTCCCTTTCATTTCCTTTTTTGCATACTTATGGGAGTCTATGGAGTTTCAATGTCTTCTGTCTTTTTGTGTTATTTCTCTCTTTTCTTTTTCTAGGATACCTTGGGGCGTTCAACGCATACAAAATTGGGAGCATTTTGAGTCAGCGACAAAAGATAACCAAGACTGAGACGGCTCACTCATGAAATCTGGTCACCAGTAGTAGTTAGTACTACTACATCTATTTACTTTCTATATCTTCAAAACAATATATTTTTGTGTTAAGCAAAGTCTACCGTCCAATGGTATGATATTCGAAAGCAAGACAAACAAGACAAAAAAGACAAACCGGATAACAAACACTGACAGAAATGCTCGCTCAGCATGCAAATCCAAGAAGACAAAACGAATACGGCAAATCCGATATCCTCGTCTACCACTGATCAACAGCAGGAAAAACAATCTAGGTATGAATGGCGAAACAAAGAACGAACAAAAAATCAAAATCAATCTCACTCCACCTCACTTCATCCTCTTGGGCCGCCGGTCGGTGGGCGTGTTGGTGTTGGACCCTTGCCGTTTCGATCCGGCTGTTGATGGCGGTGGTGGAGGAACCAACGAAGACGACCCCGCCTGTCCCTCCTTCTCAGCCTCCTTGTTCATCTCCGCCAGAATCTCGTCCAGCCGCCGCATGTACGGCTCGCGGTAGCCGTTGACCTGGATGCGCCGGCGGATGCGTTTCAGCTGGCTGCGCAAATGCGTCTGGTCGGGCAGCAGGGCCAGCACGTCCAACAAGAAGAAACCGCCCTTTTCGGGAGACGAAGACGACCCATCACTATTGCCGACCAGGCGCTGGTACAGGTTGCGGTCGTCCTGCGTGGCGCCGGCGTGGGCGTCGCGGTTGTGGAAGAAGACGAGGGCGTGCAGGATCCAGACGAGAGCACGGCCGGCGCTGTGGCGGATCCACGGTTTTGGGGGAGGGTGGCGGTGTGGCTGCTGGTGCTGGAGAAGCAGTAGGTGGATCTGGTGGACGGCGTTCTGGACGTGCTGGGCAGCCCAGGCGACAGTGACGCCTGCTGTGGACATGTCTTCTGGGGGAAGGATGGGTGGTGCAGACGACGACGAGGATGCGGCAGTGACAGTTATGGCGGGTGTCGTCAAGGCAGGCGCTGCCCGTCTCATCCTTGGGTCTGGAGGAGGCATCAACAGTCGAGATTTTTGCTGTTGCTGAAGTTGTTGCTGGATCTGCTGAGGTGACTGTCGGACTTTCAGCAGGGCATCCAGCACGGCCTCGACGCGCTGCTGGATCTTGCGAAACGGATCGCGGGCCTTGTCATTGGGGGCTAGCAGCTTGAGGAACATTGCAAAGAACTCATCGTTGGATACGAGGAGCCGCAAGACGGTGCGCTGCAGGTCTCCTCGTTCGACGAGATCGCGGACAATTTGCGCCTGCTGGTCTGCCTTCGAGGTGATGTGCTTCGATTTCGTCCCTTGAGCACCGTCGTCTCCTTCACCTTCAGATTTTGTGCCAGCTTTTTGACTGGAAGCTGATGGCGCAACATGGTCCTCATCCTCGTCCATGGGATCGACTTCGCTGTCGCTCGATTCAGCGTCATCCTCCTCGTCTCGCCTCTCTGTCCCCCACAGCAGACTCTCCAACTCTGCCTTTTCCAAGTCAAAGATCTCGGGCGCATACCCATCCACGCCCTCGTCGTCCACCACGCCGTCCAGCCCAGCCAAGATTTCCCGTGCCTCGCGTACGCGGTGCAAGTTCGGCAGCCCTGTAACGGGTGGTCCTGCCCCACAGTGCAGCGTGTTGGCCAGAATGTCAATGTGGAAGTCGGATATGCGCCGAAAGGCGTCCTCCCCGCGTCCACCTTGGCCCAACTCTCGCGGAAACGCCGTCGCCCCGTCGAGGACCAGAGGAACATCCGGCTGGTGCTCGTGCAGTGTCTGCTTGGCAATCTGGTCCATCAGCCACACCAGATGACGGCACGGCGTAGTGGCGTTGCCGGTGCAGTTGCAGCTCGGCCGCGGGATCCGGCTTGTGGGCGAGCCGATGCGGATCGTGCGGGGCACGACCTCTTGCAGCTGGAAGGCATAGACGTCCGGGTCGTTGCTGATGCCGCACCACTCAATGACCATGGGCGGGGTCTCCTCGGGCTGTTGTGCTCGGAAAAGCTCGCGGACAAGCTCTTCCGTCTCGTCGTCGAGGCTGTCGACATTGTAAAAGAGGCCGGTCAGTGGAGATTGGACGGGGCCGTCGTCTTCTTCGTCCTCGTCGTCCTCGTCGTCGTCATCACTGTTCTCGTCGCTTTCATTTTCGCTCTCGTCTTCACTTTCTGCCGCAGCTTTGCCTTTTGCTTCGCGAGGTAGGGGACTGCGAGGCTCTGCTGGTGTTACTCCGGACCGGCCTTCAGGTATAGCCCCAGGATTGTCACCGTCGTTGGTGTGAGATCGTGTAACGGGCGTCATGTCTGGTTTGCTCAGCGAGAGTTTGCTGAACTTTCCAGTAGGCGGATGCATTGGGGTGTTGGAAAAGCGAGAAGAGAGAGGGCTGGTGGTGAAGTGGAAGATCAGAGGAAAATGGTACACGCAGAAGCTTTTAAGGAGATATTTCTTTAGTCCTTGTCAACTCGAATTCAGCTTTGGCCTCGATTTGTGGATAGTGTTCTGCACAAATTCAGCCTCACCGATCGGCGTCATCAATGTATTCAAATATACAAGTATACAAAAAGAAAGCAAGACAACTTAAAAAGCTAGGATATAACATCTTATTTGATGATATCTTTTCTCTGTCCACATAGCAAATCTCCACATGTCCAACATCGCCCTGGTGGACCTTTTCGGTCTCATCCAACGGCTTCTCTGGGTTGTTGGGTCGTTGGCCAAGAAAGGAAGCTAGCTTTCTAGTTGCACCTGCAATGACTGTGTGCTCTTGTGAGGCTTGTCTTTTGTGACAGCATCGAAAGGGATGAGAAAGGAAAAGTGAATTGTGGAGTGTAGAGTGTGGGTCAGGAAGAAGGAACCGAAGGAGGGACCCAAGAAAGCGGCCGCTTCCTTTTCCTTTCTGTCGTTATTAACAGGCATGGGGGCTTTTACTTGTTGGTGCTTGGGGGGGGGGGGGGGGGGGGGGGGGGGGGGAAAAAAAAAAAAAAAATATTTAAAAAAAAAAAAATAAAAAACCAACCAGCATTTTTTTTTTTGTTTGGTGGGGGTGGTAAAAATAAA